>SJYV01055318.1:1143552-1173597 GCA_006410875.1 Neotragus pygmaeus | reverse complement strand
GAACTGAAGGAGAAAAATGAAAAAGATTAAACTGTGGTCATAAAGAGGCCATTGTAGCATAAACCATCATGTAGTATTCATATCCAATATTGTAAAACTTTTACAAGGAGGTCTATTATGTAGCTATTTTATAGAATCATGTGAAATCTGTGCTAGCAAATGAATAGCATTACATAGAAAAGTAGAATATAAATAGTTTACAATACCATATTTTATATTCTAAAAATAGAATATAAATATTACTGTATTGACAGAAGCTACCATAAACCATATCGGCAGGTAGGCAAAGACTCTTTTGGACCCATGGACTGTAGCCCTCTGTGCATGGGATTTCCCAGGTAAGAATACTGGAGTAGGTTGCCATTTCCTTCTCCAAGGGATCTTCCTAACCCAGGGATCGAACCCTGGAGTCTGTTGCACTGGCAGGCAGATTCTTTACCACTGTGCCACCTGGGAAGCCCCAGCCAAAGACCACAAGGTAATAGCTAAAACCTGCAGCAGGAAGGAGAATTATGGCTTTTAAAAATCTTTACTTTTAACATTTGAAATAATTTTATCAAGAAGAATGTTCCAATGATAAGAGGACGGTTCCCACGGGAGTGATGTTTTGTTCAAAGGTCTGGAATCGAGTTCACGGCACGGGATACACTGCTTTACTCTTGCAAGTTGTATTTCCTTCCACCATATTCCCAGGACCGAGGGCCAATCCCGACTTTGGGGACACACCCAGGACTCCTGGAATGCATAGTGAGGGGCCCCAGAGAGAGGCTTACCTTTTCTCCTTCCTGTGAAGTTGTTAAAGTGGGAAGGAGAAAATTAACAAGAATCAGTCCATCCAGATAATGCCCTACCAGCCTTATCTCCAATCCAATGGGTATTAGATATTCATTTGTGAGGAGGGGAAACGAGGATTCAGATGTTAATTAAATATTCAAAGTCACCCAGTGAGCAGATACGGCAAGAATGTGAGCCCAAGTGTGGGCTCCAAAGGCCACATTCTTCCCATGATACAACCAAGCTGCCCCAAATATGTTTACGAAGAGCACAGTCTCCTCTGTTTCCAATGAAGTCCACTCCATTCCACCAGGGAGGACTCTGAACAGCTAGTGCCCTGGCCAGGAGGGCGGTGCCAGCCTGGGTAACAGTCAAGGATACCACGATGCTAAGCGCTTTTGGTGGATATTCTCAACCTTCACTCCATAGCCAGTCCCGTCTTACAGTGGAAACTGAGGCTTAGAGGAATTAGAAAGTTGCCTAGGTTACACAGCTTGTGTGTGGTGGAGCCAGGATTTGAATGTCTGGCCCCAGAATATCAGAAGTGCCAAAAAGAAATACCAGCAATATACATTTTCTCTATTTCTGGGAACTAAGACAAGTAGGAGGGAAAAAAAACATAATAAAAAAAAACACAAAATAAATAAATGAATGCAAAGGCTTCCTTTATTTTTAGCTTTAGTTCACCAAAAAAGGTGTTAAAGGGTAGATTCTCTGAGGGAAGTGCCTGAAACTTATTAGGGAGATAAGCTAACNGAACTAAGACAAGTAGGAGGGAAAAAAAACATAATAAAAAAAAACACAAAATAAATAAATGAATGCAAAGGCTTCCTTTATTTTTAGCTTTAGTTCACCAAAAAAGGTGTTAAAGGGTAGATTCTCTGAGGGAAGTGCCTGAAACTTATTAGGGAGATAAGCTAACGGTGATTTTCCCTGGGGTTTAAACTCATCTCTGCTTCTCTGGTGGCTCAGACGGTAATGCATCTGCCTGGAATGCAGGAGACTTGGGTTTGATCCCTGGGTTGGAAAGATGCCCTGGAGAAGGGAATGGCAACCTACTCCAGTATTCTTGCCTGGAAAATCCCATGGACAGAGGAATCTGGCAGGCCACAGTCCATGGAGTCATAAAGAATTGGACACAGCTGAAACATCGTGTATTTGCCCCCCACCCACCTCTCACCTGCTCCCCGCGCCCCAGGAAATCCACTACCTCCTAGAGAAACAAAGTTAGCACTCCCATCTCCACTCTGAGAAACTCATTTCTACCCTCTTATAGATCTTACTCCTTTAACGCAGAATGCTTTGTTTTATTTATTTTTATTTATTTTAAAAAATTTATTTTATGAGTATGGGCTTTCTTGATAGCTCAGTTGGTAAAGAATCTGCCTGCAATGCAGGAGCGCTGGGTTGAACAGGTCTTGGGAAGATTCCCTGGAGAAGGGCAGGGCTACCCACTCCACTATTCTGGCTTGGAGAATTCCATGTACAGAATAGTCCATGGGGTTGCAAAGAGTCAGATACTACTGAGCGACTTTCACTTGGTGAGTATAGGTTGATTTACTGTGGCATGTTGATTTCTGCTGTACAGTAAAATAATTCAGCTATACATATATATATACATATATACTTTTTTATTATGGTTTATGCCAGGATATTGAATAGAGTTCTCTGTGCTCTCCAGTAGGACCTTGTTGTTCATGTATTCTATAAGTAATAGTTTGCATTTACTAATCCCAACTCCCACCCCAGCTCTGCCCCACATTCCAGCTCCCCTTTGGCAACTGCAAGTCTGTTCTCTATGTCTACAAATCTGCTTTTGTTTAGCAACATTTTCAAAACAGCATTACTCAAAAGACAACTTTTTTATTCTTCCTTCTTCTTTTAACCAGAACGTTACATTCTGGTATAAAATAAATGAATTTTCAAAAAGCTAGAGATTACCAGATAGTTTGAAATGGCAGATTCAGTCTCAAAACCTAAACCAAATTAATTCCAATTGTCAGTTTCCAGAGCAAATGAAAACAATAAACTAATACACGACTCTCTGTCCCTCTCTGCTGGTTGAACACCAAGTCATCCTTCCAGATAATCCCGCCCAGAAATCCTTGTCTGACCGCTCGCCCCCCAAGCTGTTTTTGCTGTTTAGTTGTGTTCAGCCGTGTCCGATTCTTTGTGACCCCATGGGCTGTAGCCTGTTAGACTCCTCAGTCCATGGGATTTCCCAGGCAAGGATACTGGAGTGGGTTGCCTTTCCCTTTTTCAGGGATCTTCCCCACCCAGGGATCGAACCCAGCTCTCCCACATTGCAGGCGGATTCTTTACCATCTGAGCCCCCAGGGAAGCCATCATGCAAGCATGGGCAGTGTCTAAACCTTAAAGAAACTCCGTGATAAAAGGCACTGCATTTTATTGAAATGCAAAAAATGATGTGTAACATGAAAGTTAAATTTTAGCCATTTTTAAGTGTGCAGTTTGGTGGCCTGAAGTACAATCCCACTGCAGTGCAACCATAGGCACCGTCCACCTCTATAGTGTTTCCATCTCCCCAGACTGAATGTCTCAACCTTACACCATCTTCCCTGTCTTGGATGTTTTCACCAGTACAAAGCCCCTTCTCACATTCGTGATGATAACTAGTAAGTCACTCGTGCTGCAACCAATATCTATTTTTGATGGTCAGGATGCCAAAAAGCGAATCCTCAGAGTCAGTTGGGATCTGTGGGCTGAAGCCTGGTAGCGCTGGCTCTGGGGGGGGAGTCTAGGATGTGCAGTGAATGGACAGCCTCCAGGCATGCTTTCCTGATCACATATGTGTGAATTCGAGCTGCAACTAGCTGGCATGCACGTGCGTGCACACACACACACTTGCACACTGACTGTACTGAAACAAGTTGAAGTAAGTCACAGAAGCCACTACAACCAGTAGAAAGCATGACCTTGGACCCTGAGCAGGTGCCCAGCAAGTGTTTACCGAGGAGAAAATAACAAGAGAGAACGAATAAGGGTGGAGAAATGGGCTGTTGTGAGTCACAGTCTTAGGAATCTGACACTTGGCGTATTGTGTTTCTGACTTTCAGGGCCACTATAGCTTTCATATTATTGCAACACTGATAAGGACAATCGTTCTGGCCTAGACACTGCCTAGGGGTGTCCCCGAGCCCTGCTTTCCTAGAATTCCCTGTGTAGAGTCACCACCCTTCTCTCCTGCCCACCCAGCTTCCTTGAGCCCCGGGCAGTGCTGGGATTTCCAGAGGAGCAGAGTGCCCTGGGGATGGAATCACTTCCCATGGCCTCCGACCAGCACAGACACGCCGCAGAGCCGTGGCCAGGGGTGAGCCGAGCTGGAACTGAAGATGGGCCCAGTGGTTGCTGTCTCCCCTTGTCCCTGCCACAATAGGAATGTTCACACTGAGGATGGGGAAGTCATTCTGGCTTGTACACAATTTAACTCGGGCTTTATGCCAACAAACTAGAGAGTTTGCGGCCTTTTAAATGGTTATCATACATTTGCTTTAACCATGAAAGAGAAGAATGCATTTAAAAATCAAAACGGAGTAACTGTGGGGTCTTCTGTAGTGGCTCAGTGGTAAAGAATCCCCCTGCCGATGCAGGAGACAAGGGTTCCATCCCTGATCGAGGAAGATCTCACATGCCATGAAGCAACTAAGCCCGTGTGCTGCAACTGTTGAGCCTGTGCTCTAGAGTCTGGGAGTTGCAACTACTGAAGCCCCTACCCCCAGAGCCTGTGCTGCACAAGAGAGGCCACAGCAATGAGAAGCCCACGCACACCACAACCAGATGGCAGGCCCCACAGATGGGAACTAGAGAAAACCCGAACAGCAACAAAGAACCAGCACAGCCAAAAATAAATAAAGACATATATATTTGAAGGAGTAACTGTAATTACTCCAGTGTGTGGCTGGTGGTCATTGCGGGTGTGGGTTCAAGACACACTCCTGCTTCCCCAAGAACTTGAACTTTGAATTGTATCAAAGGACACCACTAGCCGCTCTCAAAACAGTACATGCGGCCAGCTGCCTGCGGCCACCTCATGATCCCAAGGTCCCTCCCAGGCTCTGCAACCATTTCAGACCCCACCCCATCCTTCCTGAACAAGCACCCTTGCTTCTTCCCAGCTCCAAGTGTAATTCTTGAAAAACAACTTACATTGCCTGATTTTTTTCACGGTTTTTGCCTTTACAAGTGTCAGTCAGTGAGGCATGTCTGACTCTTTGTGACCCCATGGACTGTCGCCTGCCAGGCTTCTCTGTCCATGGAATCCCCCAGGCAAGAATACTGGTCGGTTGCTCTTTCCTTCTCCAGAGATCAAACCTGGGTCTCCTGCATTGCAGGCAGATTCTTTATAACAAGCCACCCCCATTTTGTATTCAGGTACAATATAGCTCAAGTCTTCTTGAATCTGTGCCTCCTAGGCTAGAGGTCCCTGTTTGGCTCAAACTAAGCTCTGTTCTATTCCTTTGATTAACTGTTTATTGATTATTTCTGTTGATACCCACAGGTCTGGTCAGAGGCCCCCAGGGAAGCGGGAAGTGAGGAGAACTGGGTGTGAGCTTTCACACTGTGGATAGGATCGGGGTGTGTGTGTGTAGNCTCTGTTCTATTCCTTTGATTAACTGTTTATTGATTATTTCTGTTGATACCCACAGGTCTGGTCAGAGGCCCCCAGGGAAGGGGGAAGTGAGGAGAACTGGGTGTGAGCTTTCACACTGTGGATAGGATCGGGGTGTGTGTGTGTAGGGGGTGAATTTACGGTTGGGGGAGGGGAAACAGGACAAACCTCACCTGCAACCCCTGGGGACCAGTGGCTGAAAGAGGCTCCCCTGACAGCCCTGTGGTTAGGACTCTGCTTCACAGAGGACCTGGGTTCAATCCCTGGTCAGGGAATTAAGACCTTGCAAGCCAAGCTAGAGCAGCCCCCTCCCCCCAAAACACCAGAATGTTGGAGACACATAGGATGTTGTCTTTGCCTGAATCTGGATTGGTTATGGTTAAAAAAAGAAGGAAGGTGTGAATAGAATGCAGTTTTTACGGCAGACGTGTATAAACAAGCATGTACGAAACTGGACGGGACTGGGGAAACTCATTGCAATGAGCTGGTCTGTGGACATGGGCAGGAGGGTGGCCGTGACGGGGGCATTGTGTACTCACGGGGAGCAGCAGGGGGGCCATGCTGTAAATGGCCCCTTCCCCGCCCTTCTGCCACTGCCCGGGGCCTTGTGGGGCTCTCTCTCTGTTTTTCTTTAACCACAGTTTTCACTCTGACAGAACTCTGGTTCTCAGGCTTATTTCCTCCTGTCTTGTGATCAGGACCCTGGAATGGAATTGAGTGATTTAAAAAACATTTTTTTTTCACGAGAATTAACCTGACATTAGACTTGTCTTCAGCATTCTGTCCCCTAGGCTGCTGTTGGCTCCTGGACTTGCCTATCACGGGTCCTGGGTGATTTGGACCTTGTGATTTGTCTCTCTCTCTGTCCTCCAAAAATCACCCCATGTTCCCTCTCCCTCTGACTTAGATTGGGAGAAGAGAAGGAGCGAGAGAGAGGATGGTGTGTGAAGGGAGCTGAGTTCCTGGCATCTCTCTTTAAAATTGAGAGGAATGCTCACATTAACTTGTGACATGGAAGTATTTATGTTAATTAGGATATTAAAATTCATGGCTAGGAACAACTTCTTTGTTTATTGCTGAAAGCTAGACATAATGTGACAAGACCTTTCAGGCATGTTTATAACTCTCTTTTGGGCGGTCCATGTCACAGACGAGTGAGGCAAACCAGTGAGGTCAGCTGATCTCCTTTTTTATCTTTCCTTTTTTAAAAAGTAAAAGCTGGAGAAATGAGGCTTGTTTGGATCATATGTGTTTCTCTGGAAAACATATTCATTGTTCAGGGTGAGAAGTTGAAGGGTTATTTTTATGCATCTCTGTTTTTAGCTGCAGATCAACACTGCTGGCTCATGGTGAAAGCCCCTTTGTGTGAAACATCCCTTACTGCATCAGTCCCTTGGGCGTAGCACGTGCCAAACCATCAAACCTCGTAGGCTGGCGGATTATCTGTGGAGAGGAAACATCTTGATACCTCCCTGAGATGTGTTATGTCAGAGAAAGTGTGTCACAGATGTCCCCACAAGGGCTGCGATGCCAGGGGCTAGGCCCTCCAACTCGCCTGCCCAGGGACTGTTAGCTATCACCTCTCATTAACCAACTGTGTACACTTGGCTGCCATCTTCTCAAAGACGCTTACGCAGTGGTACTTTGTAACGACGTCAATTCTTTTCCTGTCTGACCTAGAAGATTACAGTGACTCAATGCTGGCTGGTCAACCTTAAAGATTAAATCGAGGACATTGGCTTAATGATTTTAACAGTTAGTGTAAAGGATTTCCCAAGTAGGAGAATCACGGTATCAAACATGGTTGGGAATTTTATTCGGTCTTAAAGAGAAAGTAAGTAGCACTGTGAAGGCAGATTTGTATGACTGTATTTTTTAACGAATGAGCTTCACATTAAAAAATCTAAACAGAAATGAGGAGATAAGAGTCTTAGGAACAGTCAACATATACTAAACTGAGAAAATGTTCCACTATGTGAATTAATATCTGATTGTACGTTGATAATTATGCAAGAATCTTTACTATTCTATGGTGATCATTATTTTCTGAGTTGAATTCCTTTAGGTAAAACTTTTACTTGCTCTAGTTCAACATTTTTCAAATATTCATATGCTGAAAAATCTCTGGGGAGCTGGGTCATAATGCAGGTCCTGGGGCTGTGTCCTCAGACCTTGGTGGGTCTGGGCAGCTGGCTGTCCATCCTGGGCTACCTTGCCCAGGTATATCTGGGCACTGGGTGTAGCACCCAGGTCAGATGGAAGGAGTAGGGTGAAAAGGAGCCTCCTCCTTGCATTGGAGAAGGGAATGGCAACCTCCTCCAATATTCTTGCCTAGAGAATCCCAGGGATGGGGGAGCCTGGTGGGCTGCCATCTGTGGGGTCACAGAGTCGGACACGACTGAAGTGACTTAGCAGCAGCAGCAGCCTTGCCTCACAGAGTGTGATTTCCCTCAAATATACCAAAGTCTTATCTTTTCTCTTTGAGGAGAATCAGCTCAAATGATTTTAACAGAAACTACCAGGCATAGACTCTGTGGATGAACAAGAGAAGTAAGACAAATGTTGACCCAGAAGCTTCTCTTCCTTTGGGGTTTATTTTCCCTGCTGCTTTTTTGGAAGGCAGCAATCACCTGAGGCTTCCTGGGAGCACTATGGTTTCCAGCCTCTGCCTTCCTTTTCTTTAAATCAATGTAAAACACAATAGATTTTCTTTATTTGCCCTTTCTCAAGTGGAGACTGAGCCTGACACTTGGCAACATGGAGTCATACAAAAGAAACAGACCACCTGGTCCCAGACCTTAGGATGGTCACAGATGTCACAGCGTTCAGAAAGCACTCCTATGCTTCAGCTGAAACGCATGCCCTGACTATTTCCAAACAGCCAGCTCCTGCCCGTGGCTTCATGGTCTATGCCCCTTCCTCCATGAAGCTTTCCATGATCTTCCACTCCCACGGGAGAGATGTCACAGTGTCCTGAGTAAAAGCACAGACTCTGGAGCCAGACATACTGTGTTCAAGCCCCAAACGCCATTTGGCATCTGCGCAACCATGGGCAAGTTGCTCAGCCTCTCTGTGCCTGCATCTCCACCCGTACAAAACAGGGCTATGAAGAGCACACTTCATAGCTCCATTAATTAAATGTGTCAGTGCATGCGAAGCTCCTATAAGAATGCCTAGCTTACATAATTTGGTGTGTGAAGTTATTACCCTCCTGACCTATTTTATTTTTCACAGAATTATCCCAACGCTCTTTAATGAGTGACTTCCTTTTTAAAATTTATTTTTAACATTTTTATTGGAGTATAATTACCCTACAGTGCTGTGGATGTTGTGTTAGTTTCTACTATACAGCAAAGTTAATCAGCCATGCGCATACATATATCCCGTTTTTTGGATTTCCTTCCCATTTAGGTCACCACACAGACTGTTGCTGTCTCTTATACACANGAGTATAATTACCCTACAGTGCTGTGGATGTTGTGTTAGTTTCTACTATACAGCAAAGTTAATCAGCCATGCGCATACATATATCCCGTTTTTTGGATTTCCTTCCCATTTAGGTCACCACACAGACTGTTGAGTAGAGTTCCCTGTGCTCTGTTCTTAGTAGTTACCTATTTTATACACCGTCCTGTATATGTGTCAGTCCCAATCTCTGTACTTTCTGAGTTCCAAACCAACTACCTACAGGTTTTGGCTACCCTATAGGAACCATAAACTTGATGTGGACAGATAGACTGATGGAGTAGAACAGACAGCCCAGAAACAAACTTTTGTGTTTATGGTCAAATATTCTTTGATGAGGTTGCAAAGATCATTCATCTGTGAAATGATGATCTTTCTGATGAATGGTGATCAGAAACCTGGCTGTCTTCATGCAAAAAAAATGCAGCTGGACCCTTTTCTTACATAGAATAAAAAATTAACTCAAAAAAAAAAAATCTAAGCATTAAGACCGCAAACTATAAAACTTCTGGAAGAAAACATAGGGGACATCTTAATAACACTGGATCTGCCAATGACTTCTTAGATGTGGCACCAAAACAAATGGGTGTTTGGACAAATAGACAAATGGGACCACATCAAACTTAAAAACTTTTGTGCATCAAAGGACACTATCAACAGAGGGAAAAGGCTGCTTATGGAATGGGAGAAATATTTGTGTTGAACCAGTGCAAGTGGAGAGCTGAGAGATACAGTAAGTGTGTCTACTTACTTACCCCAAGTAGACACACGCTACTTGGGGTCAGCATGGAGTACACAAGAAAAAGGCTTTGGTGCATGTGAAGGTCACTGGTCACAGTGAAGGTAAGAAAAGTTCTTAAGGGAGAGACCAGCCTTATCTCACTGATGCACCTGTCTCCTGAGCTGAGTGTAACAGCTTGTTTGTGGAGCTGTTGAGGCAGCAGGACAGCATGAAGTTCAAGTGTTGATGGTGTAATTTGCAAATCATATATCCCATGAGAAGTTAATATCCAGAATATATAAAGAATTCCTCCAATTCAAAAGCAAAAAAAATCAAATAACTTGATTTTTAAAATGGTCAAAAGACTTGAATTGAAGTTTTTCCAAAGAAGATTGACAAATGGCCAAAAGACATTTGAAAAGATGCTCAACATTACTGATTATCAGAAAAATGCAAATAAAACCACAGTGAAATATCACTGCACACTAACTAGAATGACTACTATCAAACACACACACACACACACACACACACACACACACACACACAAATAGCAAGTGTTAGTAAGGATGTGGAGAACTGGGAAAGCCAACTTGTACACTGTGGATTGTCACATGGTGCAACCTCTATGGAAAAGAGCATGGCAGTCCCTCCACATGTTAAAGAGTCACCATATGAAGCAGCAATTTTATTTCTGGGTATGTGCCCAAAGTAATTGAAAGTAGTCCCAAGGAGATATTTGCATAGCCAGGTTCATAGCAGCACTTTTCATAATACCAAGAGTGGAAGCAACCCAAGTGTTTATTGATGGATGAACAGATAAATGAAGGTAGTATGTCCATACAATGGAATATAAGTCAGCCTTGAAAAGGATGGAAATTATCTTGCATGCTACCACACGGATGAAACTTGGGGACATTATGCTATGTGAAATGTCAGTCACAGAAAGACAAATACTGTACAGCTTCACTTCTAGGAGGTACTTAGAGTATCAGATTCACAGAGTAGAGTGGTGGTTGCTTAGGGGATGGGGGTGGGAGTGGAGGAATTTTTGTTTAATGAACAGAGTTTCACTTTTGCAAGATGAGTGAGTTCTGGAGACGGATGGCGATGATGGTGGTACAACAAGGTGAATGTACCTAACATCACTGAACTATATACTTAAAATTGATTATCAATACTTTGGTCACCTGATGGGAAGAGCCAACTCATTGAAAAAGACCCCAGTGCTAGGAAAGATTGAGGGCAAGAGGACAAGGGGGCTACAGAGAATGAGATGGTCGGATGGCATCACTGACTCAATGGACATCAGTTTGAGCAAACTCAAGGAGAGAGTGAAGGACAGGGAAGCCTGGCGTGCTGCAGTTCATGGGGTTGCAGAGTCTGACNCCTCTCCTTCTAGGTGTGAACACAGTATTGCTCGGAAGCCACATGTATTTTGGAATTTGGGATTCGGAGTGATAACGTTAGATTTTGCAACAAGGGAGCGTTGAGACAGCCCCTTAAAAAAGTGCTTATACATTTCAGAAGCAAGAAACAAAAAATTTTAAGGTGCCACTTACGTTACCCTGCTCCCCCTGCTGGGCATTTGCAGAACTGCAGCATTCCAGATCCCTTGTTAAAAAAAATTCCTCGTGCTGATGTGCTTTTGAAAAGCCTGAAAGGTGCCATGTTCAAAGCTATAATCCATTCCATTCTGCAGCAAGCATCGCTTAAACCATTAAGCTATGTACTGAATTAAAGCACAGTGGGCAAATGTCATTTCAAAACAAAAGCCACATAGCAAACGCTCTTCAAATACTTCTATTTTATTTTTTAGAAGAAAGGACCTGAGACAAATCCTAGACTTGAAGACTGTCACACATCCCTTCTGTTACATAGATTGCTTGAAGATCAGAGGTTTTCTCTCAGTTGAAAAGTCTGCCTCTCCTAAGGCTGAGGGTACTTTCTGAGATAACAGGCCTTTTGTCAACATTTTTTAAAAGTTCCTAAGATTAAAAGAAATGTCCCTAAGAAATAGAAATTTCCAACAATGGAATGGCCCTTTTCATGTGGTACTGCCCTCCATTTCAAAAACGATGTGAATGCCTGTTAAATGTGGANCTTGCGACCCCATGGACTATAGCTTGCAGGCTCCTCTATCTATGGGATTCTCCAGGCAAGAATACTGGAATGGGTTGCCATGTCCTCCTCCATGGGATCTTCCCAAACCGAGGAACAAACCCATGTCTAATTATGTCTCCTGCATTGGCAGGAGAGTTCTTTACCACTATCACCATCTGGGGAGCCCTCTTTTACTTAGTAATAGGCGTGTAAGTTTTCCTCCATTCTTTTCTTGGTTTGAGAGCTCATTTATTTATATTTTTAAAATGCTGAATAATATTCCATTTCCCAGATGAACCACCATTTATTATTCATCCATTCACCTATTGCAGGATATCCTGGCTTCTTCCAAGTTTTAGCAATTATGAATAAAGCTGCTACAATTATCCACATTCTTACAGATCAGCTCAGTTCACGGTTATTTCTTCTTACATTCCCTCACCTCCGCTCCTCTGTCCCACTCCACAGGCCAAGCCGAAGTAGAAACTCGAGGGCAAAGAAACCTGCTGAAGCCATCTTATGGCACAAAGCAGAGAGTCTTATAACAGTCTTGAGGGGAGGTTGGTGTCATAAAGAAAAAATGGAGCACCTTCTTTTCCTCTAGGGACTTCCCATCTACATAAGACATTTGCAAAAATCATAAAACCCAGGTAACACATGAGCTGTAAAGTTAATTGATGTGAGATTTAGTCAAAGAAGAAATGACTGTGAACTGAGCTGATGAGTGAGAATGTGGGAGAGGTGAGACTGGACCTGGGGGCTGGCCTTTCTAATTCTGTATTGCGGTGGCTACATGCAGCAGGTCACCTCATCTCTCCCTCCAGGTGCTACAGCAGCTCATCCTTCCCCACAGGAAGGCTTTCTCCAGCCCTTTTCTTCCTAGCTCACGCTGGGTGCCACCTACCCACAGTTCAGTTCTCGGCTTCAAGGCCAACTTCTGTGGGGTACTCTCTGACCACCCGGGACTTGCTAAGGATGGTTCCCCCTTCCTATGATAACTGAACAGTGCCAGACAAAGTATTTGCATCTTTATTCAATTCAAACAGATCTGCACTCTACAGTATGAAACATTCACCGTATTCACGCAGTTTTAGGCAGTGTGGAGTAATTCTGGGGACGCTGATACTCAACTCTTGGCAAACGATGCTGGGTGCCATGGATGGCCTGGCACAGACTGAGTCTCCTGGACCAAAGGGGTATGTGCAGCACATGGTTCTAGCATCCCTGTCTGCCCCATCTCACTCAGGGTGCTGGGTCGCCATTAGTCTGGCCTCTTGTGGACAGTGGGCTCTGGGCAGCAGGTCTGGTTGCCTCACTCCAGCACCCGGAACCTGATGCGGATGCAGCAGCAGGTACACAGGGAGGGAAGCCCACCAGGGAAACATGTGCGTGTGTGTCTGTGTGCCTGGATGTGTGTGCATGTGTGCAGGAGCACGTGTGCCCGTAGGGACAGGTCCAGTTCAGGTTTGTCCCTCTGGAGAGAGCAGCACAGCTGGCAGGGTCCCTGCTGGAGGCTGTGGACAGTGAGCAGGGACTGCAGCCCCAAAGGTCAAAGCTTTAAAGGGCTCCCATTTTGTCCTTGCAGAGCCCTGAGTGCTGCTTGGGGATCAGCAGCGGCGGCATCACCGAGCTTGCAGCAGAGACCGTCGGGCTACACCCCAGACCTGCTGGAGCATCTCCACACTCCCCCAGAGACTGGCGTGCACCTCTGAGTGAGAGATGCAAGGCCTCCCCAGTTCCACTAACTTAACGTTTTGTCCAGTCATTCCTGACTATAACACTCCTAACATTTTCAAATGATGAAATCTTCATTGTTGCTGTTGTTTAGCTGCTCAGTCCTGCCCACTGTTTTGTGACTCCGGGGACTGTAAGTTTACCAGGTACCCCTGTCCATGGGGATTTTCCAGGCAAGAATACTGGAGTGGGTTGCCATTCCCTTCTCTGGGGGATCTTCCCGACCCAGGGATCGAACCCGGGACTCCTGCATAGCAGGCAGATTCTTTACTGTCCAAGCCAACAGCACTTTAAATCAGTTTTAAGAAAGTAAATGCCTGCTTATGAGGTCCTTGAGGGTGGGTCTGCTTCCTGTAATGAACCTGAAACCCTAGAAATGAGCGTTAGTCCTGTTCCTAGCACAAATTGATGGCTGATACACAACGGTGTAATAGTGCCTTGGTTTATTTTCATTATGTCCCTCCTAGGTGTGTGTGAGTTGGGGGGATAATGACCAGGAGGCCATGCTGTTTTTTTTTTAAGATCTTTTTTTAAGTGGACCATTCAAAAAAAGTCTTTATTGTATTTGTTATGGCTTCCCACGTGGCTCAGAATCCTCCTGCCAATGCAGGAAATGTGGGTTCCATCCCTGGGTTGGAAAGATCCGTTAGAGGGGGAAATCGCAACCCACTCCAGTATTCTTGCCTTGAAAATTCCATGGACAGAGGAGCTTGGAAGGCTACAGTCCGTGGAGTCACTAAAGAGTGGGACACGACTGAATGACTAGCCAACAGCAACTTGGGGGTTCAGCAGAGTCAGACAAGCCTTTCTGGGAGGGATCACCTTGAAAGATGACTTGGTACTCAACCAGCAGAGAGGGAGAGAGAAGTCTTGTATTACTTTACTGTTTTCATTTCATTTCATTTGTTCTGGAAACTGATAGTTGGAATTACTTTGGTTTAGATTTTGAGATTGAATCTGTAATTTCAAACCTCTAGCTTTTGGAAAATTCATTTATTTCATACCAAAATGTAACTTTATGGTTAAAAGAAGAAGAAAGCATAAGAAGTTGCCTTTTGAGTAGTGCTGTTTAATAAAACTTTCTGTTCTGATGGATACCAGTGCAGTTTCATAGGGTAGCCACTAGCCACGCCTGGCTGCTGGGCACTGTTAATACAGCCAGCACAACTGAGGAACACAATTCTAAGTCATATTAAATTTTAATTAATTTAAGTATAAATAGCCCATATATGTGTCTATAGTATTGAGCAGTGAAGCCTTGGGACACTAACACAAATCTACTGATTTCGGGGGGTAATGGATTAAGAAGAGAAATGATATAATTTCTTTGAAATACTAAAGGGTTTTCATATCAAGGAAAATATGACCTGGAAAAATATTATTCTCTATGTTCCTCAAGGTGTTTTGCCTAAGTGCTTGGAATCCTGCCAAATTTTGTGGGAAAGACTGTTCCTTGAACAACCTGTGTACAGTTGAGAGGTGCTGCTTACACTGGACAATTTTATCTTCCACTGAGATATTTAATTTTATTTGCTCATATGTGTTATATCCCTAGAAAAAGAATCCCAGGATTTTTCCTCCTGTGGTTTTTTTTTTTCCCCCTAACTTTTATGTTTTGGTCACACTGTAAGGCATGTGAGATCTTAATGTCCCCACCAGGGATCAGACCTGCACCCTCTGCATTGGAAGTGCAGAGCCTTAACCACCTGGAGTCCCCTTGCTGTGTATTTTCGATTTACTTCTTTACGGTCCATGATACCAGCTGGGGTGGTTAGCACAGTGAAACCACAATGAAGAGATGCAAGCAGGTTTTCTGCCATTCTTCTAGATCTTTGAGCATCAAATCTGGGGCTGATCTTGCCACACTTGTGTAACCTGTCTGTGAGGACCCCAGCGACTTCCCCAGCTCTGCGGTCATCAGTGATTTCGAACTTAACCATGTCACCGTGTCACCGAGCTTCACCATCACAGACACCGGAAGATGGCTGTGGAGCACGGCCTGATAAGAAGCTGGCATCTGCCTTTCTTTCAGCTGAAGGTGCCATGAGATCATCTCTCCTTCTCCCTGTGAACTTCCCCCATCTTCACGGCTATTGTGCGGGGTCTTATTTCCATGGCTATCTGATACTGGTTTCCCAGCTGGGATGCAGCTGGAGTTGAACAATGGGCATGCCCTGCTCTGTTAGCTCTGCATCTTCATACAATGTACCCTTCTGTGTGGACCCACCTTTGGTGTGTGGGAATCTTCTAGGAGGAGACTTAGCAGGTGCTGCCTCACTGTTGAGAGACCACCATGCACATCATCTCTGTTAACAACACACCTTTCCAAACACTACATTTCCAATGTCTAAATTAAAAAAAAAATTATTTACGTATTTGGCTGTACTAGGTCTTGGTTGTGGCATGTGGGTTCCCTGACCGGGGTTTGAACCCTGGCCCCCTGCTTTGGGAATTTGGACCCCCCAGAGAAGTCCTCCAATTTCTAAATTTTTAATTTACTGGGACTATAGTTGGTGCAGCAATATTTCCACAAAATAAGAGAATTTTACCAGTGCTCTATTTTCTTTGCCTATTTTGTGACCTCTATTTCAAGTAGTCTTTGATATATTTTTCACTTTACGTTTACTAACTGAAATGTAGCTAGCTGCATCCAATAAAGGACTTTAAGATTTTATAATTTTGTAAAGAAAACAAGCACTTTGATAGACATGATCATGACGACATCACATCAAATGATAAGGCTTGACTTTGGCAAAGAAACAATTTTCCCTCAATGTGGGAAATTTCTAATAAATAGTTTGCAGGAAACCAAAACTGTGAATTTATACATAAGGATTCTTTTAGAATGAATCTCAACTATTTCACTTACCAGCGAGAGAAAAGGTACCAGAGTAAAGAGGTTATTTTTTTATTTTAATTAAAAAAATTGAAGTACAGTTGCTATATAATATTATATGTTACAGGTTTGCAACATAGGATTCACAATTTTTAAAGTTTAAACTCCATGTACAGTTATAAAATATCGGCTATATTCCCCACGTTGTACAGTATATCCATGCAGCTTATTTTATACCTAATAGCTTGTACCTCTTACTCACCTACCCCTAAATTGCCCCTCCCCTTTTCCCTCTCCCCACTGGTAACCACTAGTTTGTTCTCTAGATCTGTGAGTCTGCTTCTTTTTAATTATAGTCACTAGTTCATTGTATTTTTTTAGATTCCACATATCTAGCGACAAGGGAAGAGGCATTTATTTATTTATTAGGCTTCATCATGCAGTTTGTGGGGTCTTAGATCACTGACCAGGGCTTGAACCTGGGCCTCCCAGCAAGTTCTAACCACTGGATACCAGGGAATTCCCTCAGTTCAGTTCGGTCCTTTAGTCACGTCCACCTCTTTGTGACCCAGTGAACTGCAGCACGCCAGGCTTCCCTGTCCATCACCAACTCCCGGAGCTTCCTCAAATTCATGTCCATTGAGTTGGTGATGCCATCCAACCACCTTATCCTCTGTTGTCCCCTTCTCCTTCCGCCTTCAATCTTTCCCAGCATCAGGGTCTTTTCCAATCAGTCAGTTGTTTGCATCAGGTGGCCAAAGTATTAGTATCAGTCCTTNAATGTCTCTGCTTTTGAATATGCTATCTAGGTTGGTCATAACTTTTCTTCCAAGGAGTAAGCGTCTTTTAATTTCATGGCTGCAGTCACCATCTGCAGTGATTAATTTAATTGGCTATACCCCAATACAAATTAAAAAGTTTAAAGTTTAGGAAAAACAATTCTCCTGGATTCTGGACCTTCTTCTGAAGTTGATGTCCCTTTATGTGACATCATCAGAGCCTGGACAGGTGATCAATATTTTTAACATTTTTGTATTATTTTATTTTTGGATCAATATTTGAAACTGTGTCTAATAAAGCCCTTTGAATCTGGTGGTTTGTTTTGTTTGGTGTTTGGCCAGTATTAAAGTCTCTGGAAAAGAATTTATTAATTACTTCAGTAAGCAAACAACATCCCCTATTATCCTTTGATATAAAAATTTTTTGTTCTGGTGCTTGCTATTAACTGTGTGTTATTTCATGGTTGAAATTGTTCAAACATTTGCCACCAGAGCTTTTGACTGGGCTTCTTTAGTGTATTCCCATCAATGTGGGTTTGGTGTTTTGTTTTTTCAAGCGTTTCCTTCTTAACTGGTGTTATGGAATACTGCAGACTTATCTCATTTTCTCCCTGCCCCATGGCTCCTGGAAGCAGCTATTTCTCCCAGAAGCTCTAGTTCCTGGTACTGGTGAGAGATGTCAGAAGCTAGGATCCAGGCATTTGGTGTGCTTGTTGGTATCAACGTTTCGTTGCTTATGGGTCCTTTAAGCTGAGAGAGCAGGGAAACAGCTATGTGTACACTAAGCTGTGTGTGTACATATATCTGTAAGTACTTCTCCATGTGAGCGTCTGTACCTGTAGTGAAACGGAATGTGAGTTCATCCTGAAGTCTCCAGCTTCCTTATATCACCACATGGGTTACTCCTGTGCCTTCCCCTGGTTTCTCTGTCAACTCCGGCTCCAGCAGTGAGAACCATGACCACTTGCCTGCCCTCCACTTGCTTAATGGTTCAGTTCCAGTGTATGTGTATAGCAGTGTCAGAATTTTTAGTTTGCACGTTACCAGAGGACACTACTCTATACAGTTTATTTGCCTTCTCTCTCATAGACTCCACTCATTCCAAAGTTACTTAGGTCAGTTGTTGTTGTTACTGTTGTTTAGTCACTAAGTTGACTCTTTTGCGACCCTTGACTGTAGCCTGCCAGGCTCCTCTGTGGAAGTCTCCAGGCAAGAATACTGGAGTGGGTTGTTATTTCTTTCTCCAGGGGATCTTCCCAACCTAGGGCTTGAATTTGCAATCTCCCGTATTGGTAGGCAGATTATTTACTAGCGAACGACCTGGGAAGCCCATTTAGCTCAGTACCTCCCCCACCAATCTCCTCATCCCTTCAGTGAGATGCTTTCATTCTTTTGTATTACATTATCTCATGTCCAATTCTTTGTGACCCCATGAACTGAAGAACTCCAGGCTCCCCTGTCCTTCACTATCTCCCAGAGTTTCCTTAAACTCATGTCCATTGAGTCTGTGACGTTATCTAACCATCTCATTCTCAGCTGCCCCCTTCTCCTCCTGCCCTCAATTTTCCCAGCATCAGGGTCTCTTCGCATCAGGTGGCCAAAGTACTGGAGCTTCAGCTTCAGCAACAGTCCCTCCAGTGAATATTCAGGGTTTATTTCCCTTAGGGTTGACTGGTTTGATCTCCTTGTAGTCCAAGGGATTCTCAAGAATCTTCTCCGGCAACACAATTTGAAAGCATCAGTTCTTCATGAGTAGATTGTGGTATCTCATTTTCATGGGTTTTCTACTTTTATATCAAGAATCGGTTAATGTATTAAATTATTTATTTTACTGAACCTCACAGCATGTGGAAATCTTAGTTCCTCAACCAGGGAGGAGCTAAGTCCCCTGAATTGCAAGCAGAGAGCCTCAATAATTGGACCACCAAGGAAGTCCCTGGGCCTTCTACTTTTAAGTTTTCTGTGAGTGAATAACTAAACGACTTCACAGAGTAGGTTGAAAGCTGGTATATGGTTGCTTTTTCTTAGAATTTTTGAAGAGTAATATTGAAAGTAGTCTAAAAACTTCTCTGTTATGTAAGCATATATGATTTGGTAAGTCACACCTTTATGGTATAAGTTTGTTTCATTAGTTCACTGCCTCTTTTTGATCTGAAAATTCTGAATAATAAATTATAAGAGAAAAAATTCAAAATAATTAACAACATTTATTGGGCACTTACTATGGGCAAAGAAGAAACTAATATATTAAAACAAGTTCTTGTTACCCAAGTTTTTTAATCAAATATTTGTACATATTACTTGTCTTGTACATTGAAAGAAGCTTGAAATAACGACTGCTGATAAAGCTGATGAAGATACATTTTTTTTGTTGTTAGAAATTTGGGAAGAAAACTTTTTATTTAGCCATGTATTATTACCTTCGAAAAACACTGTTGGCTTAAAGGATATCCATTTTTATATTTATTTTATATTCTTTTTTTTTTTAATTTACTGCTGTTTTTTTTTCCCCCTGNCATTTTTTTTGTTGTTAGAAATTTGGGAAGAAAACTTTTTATTTAGCCATGTATTATTACCTTCGAAAAACACTGTTGGCTTAAAGGATATCCATTTTTATATTTATTTTATATTCTTTTTTTTTTTAATTTATTGCTGTTTTTTTTTCCCCCTGACCTTGCAGCACTGCATATGGGATCTTAGTTGACTGACCAGGAATTGAACCCTGGTTCTCTGCACTGGGAGTTGGACGATTTAACCACTACTGAACCACTGGGAAAGTTCATATAAAGAATTTTATATTCTATTAAGTTTTTCGTTTATTCTTAAAGTAGCATAATATGAAATTAGACAAAATCTTTCTTTCACTGGGACATTCTGGGTCGTTCTGAGCTCCAGCCCCTTGCCCTTTCTCACTGCCCTAGCTTCTGTGTTAAGGCCAGCTGATATCTACTGCTTCTGCTCAGAGCCCCGGGAACTCATCTATCTCTGATTGTCCGAGTAGGTACCTCCTTCATCCTCCCTGAGATTTGGGTTGGGTCAGCGTGATTTATGCCAGTAGGTAATTTTATTCATATTTCTGCATTGTTTCAGGAGGCTGAAATTGAGTAATGATGTAACCTTTAACACCAGCAGGCCTATTGAACCCACATTGGGTTTATTTAAGTGAATTCCATCCGGTCCTCGCCTGTTTTGATTTTTCCGAATCTTTGAACTTTGCCCCCTCTTTCTTCTTGATAAACCTGGGGTCTGCCCTTACCATCCTGCTTGGTCTCTTGAGATTTGCAAATTACAGCTCTGATTTGGATTAGAAAAGACATTCCTGTGCATCTAAAAAAAATCTCCACCCAGTCATTACTGATAGAGTCACGGAACAGACTTGAAATCACCAGCTCCAGGATAAAGGAAAGATAAATCAGTGGGAGTTGAGTCTCCCTGTCATGAAACCTAGTTCTTGACCCTCAGAGTTAGGAAGTCTGACAGTCACTTGCTGCTTCTTATTTGGTCTTTTAACTCCTGGTGTTCCATGTGAGGGTCCAGAGGGCTTGGCCCTGAGGTGGCCACGGTGAGGCTGACCTGCCAGGTATTCATGTGGGTGGTGTGACCAACTGGACCTGTTCCCCAAGTGTTTTTAATGCCCCATAATCACCTTCATATCTGACTCATCTGGAGCTGTCACTCGTGAGGCCAGAGTTGTGGCTTTGCATCAGGTCTCAGGAGTTAGGTTGTCATTTATTTTTTATTTAAGATTTGGGGTTTTTTATTTTTTGATACAGACTATGTTTAAAGTCTTGGTTGAATTTGTTACAATATCACCTCTGTTGTTTATGTTCTGATTTTTTGCCCACGAGGCATATGAGATCCCTGGCTCCCCAACCGGGGCTCGAACCTGTGCCCCATCCATCAGAAGATGACGTCTCAGCCACTGGACCACCGGGGAAGTCCCCGGGTTGTCATTTCTGTATTTCTGGAAGCCAGGATAATCCCAGAGCAGGTTTCCATCNCCCTGGCTCCCCAACCGGGGCTCGAACCTGTGCCCCATCCATCAGAAGATGACGTCTCAGCCACTGGACCACCGGGGAAGTCCCCGGGTTGTCATTTCTGTATTTCTGGAAGCCAGGATAATCCCAGAGCAGGTTTCCATCCTAGATCATCAGTGGGGTGGAAAGCGAGCTCACACACACTGCGTCGATCTGCAACGAGGTCTTTTATCATAGCAGGAACAGCGAGTAGTCATGGGAGACAGAAATCAGAGCAAAAACACAGATGGAAATTCACCTCTTTTTTCACCTCAACTGTAACACTTGAGTGTTTCCTTCTGAATATTTTCCTATGTGTACATATAAGCCCGTTAGTAGTATCATCAAAATGATATCATACGGTACACACTGTTTTGTGACCAGTTTTGTTAGCCAACCATTTCCATTTTAATCAGTTTTTTTCTCAGTGCTTCTCTGAACCATATTCATATCTCATCTTGGGTAGGGTTTTTGACCTGATGTCCTGCGTTGCCTGTGGCTGTTATCACCTATATGTAAGGAACGGTTTCCATTTCTATCAGCATTTGCCAAAACTAACTATTGTGTTTCTTGAGAGCCGGTTCTCACAACTGATTCAGATAAACACCACGAACTTGGAGGGACCTCAGACATCAGACCCTAACTGGCCCTCACTAAACACTGGTTCTTGACCAATACGGCTTGTTTTCACCCTTCTTTTACTCTGGACTCTGCACTTCACAGAATGCTAGCCTTCATTCCTTAGTTAACATAATCACCACACCACACCTTCAGNACGTCCAGTTCTAGCTGTTGCTTTCTGACCTGCATACAGATTTCTCAAGAGGCAGGTCAGGTCGTCTGGTATTCCCATCTCTTTAAGAATTTTCCACAGTTTATTGTGATCCACATGGCCAAAGGCTTTGGCATAGTCAATAAAGCAGAAATAGATGTTTTTCTGGAACCCTTATACTGAAGTTTTATTCTCTCATGTGAATGTGTGAAATATGTGTTTGAGAATATGGTAGGAAGCTGAGTAGGGACATAGAGTATTATTGGACAGCTGAGGCCCTGACTGAGGAGTTTTAATGTCACCGACTCCCGCACATAGTTTTATTCTGGCAGAGCTCAGCAATGAGGATGATAGCAGAGAAGAGGACCAGTGGGTTAAGCCAGAATTGAGGTTTTACTTGGCAGATGGTGCCAGAGTATGGAAGATATTTGCTGTAGGAGTTTCAGAGCAATAGCTTTGGATCTGGGCTTTGATTGGTCAGGCGTAGGGCTAGGAGGAGTCAAGGGCCCATACAGGTTCATTTCTTTAATCCATAAAATATATTAAAAGATTGTAACTTTAATTAGAATAATATCAACAATCCATCTCTTAAGAGAACAGAAAAAAATCATGAACAAAAAATAAAATGACAAACTTTTGAAGAATGTTCAAAATATGTGAATTTAGACACTGAGGTTATCATTTTTTCACCTGGGATAGTAGTAAAAAAAATTTAATGCAAATACTCCATGCTAATGAATCAGAGATAAACTAGTACAATCAAACTCAATAGGCACAGCGTTGTTGTGGTTTAGTCAGTAAGTCATGTCTGACTCTTTGTGACCCCATGAATATGTGACGTTGTTGATATTTCTCCCAGCAACCTTGACTCCAGCCTGGGATTTCACACGATGTACTCTGCATATAAGTNCTGAAGGTCAATCAAACTCAATAGGCACAGTGTTGTTGTGGTTTAGTCAGTAAGTCATGTCTGACTCTTTGTGACCCCATGAATATGTGACGTTGTTGATATTTCTCCCAGCAACCTTGACTCCAGCCTGGGATTTCACACGATGTACTCTGCATATAAGTTAACTAAACAAGGTGTCAATATACAGCCTTGATGCACTCCTTTCCCAATTTGGAACCAGTCCATTGTACCATGTCTGGTTCTAACTGTTGCTTCTTGGCCTGCATACAGGTTTCTCAGGAGGCAGGTAAGATGGTCTGGTATTCCCATCNCAGCTTTTCTTATGCGGCCACATCTACACGTTTGTTCATGTTGCTCCCCATCTGCAGCTCTCCCTATTCTCCTGGTGAATTCTGACCTACTTTTCAAGGCTAGCTTCCTGGGCAAACTACTTATTTCTTAAACAATCTATACATGTTTCTATTATTGCACTTATATGATACTACAGATGTTTGCTTATGTTTTCCCTTTGAGCTCTTGAGTGCTCATAAAATATTTTATTCCATTTTTGTATCCCTAGTGCCTTTCCCTGTGCATATACTAAATTATCATGTGACAGATGTTAATGATTTCTTTCTATCTAAATAATGATCACATATTATCTATTTAAACAAAATTTAAGACTGTTATTTCAGCTGATCAGTGAGTGACCCAAATAAATTGATTGTGTAGTATCCTTGTTACAGAAAGCTGCTATTCTAAATATGTCTTACAGAATAATTGAGAGTTTTGTTGGTATGATACTCTATTTGTTCAACTGGCATATGAGTACAAGGGAAAAGAAAAATATGGCTATATTAAGATTAAATTAATATTTCTAAAAATTCTGATTAATTATTGAACTCAACAAGTCATCAGAATCAAGAGGATATTTGATAACAGATACAAAAGCAATGGTGTGATGGAAGTTAATCTTTTAGGCTATTCTATTGGAGAAGGCAGTGGCACCCCACTCCAGTACTCTTGCCTAGAAAATCCCACAGACGGAGGAGCCTGGTGGGCTACAGTCCATGGGGTCGCTAAGAGTCGGACACGACTGAGCNCTTGGACATATTTACATTTTGTATATATTGCAGTTGAGCTTCTTGGCTTTGAAAACTGACTTTTGAAATTTAATTTAGTATAATAGGCCTATAATAATTCAAAATATTTTTTCTGACTCACATGTTTCTGTTCCTTTCTGTGTTGTTATTATTCTGTTGCTCAGTGTCCAACTTTACAACCCCATGGAGTGCAGCATGCCAGGTTTCCCTGTATTTCACCATCTCCCAGAGCTTGCTCAAACTCACATCCACTGAGTTTTCTTTCCTTTCCTACGGACCCACAATTATACATATGCTAAATCATTGGTTACTGTAGCCCTGGATCAGCCCCCATTATTTTTCTTTCTTATTGTATGAATTATTTTTATCTGGCTACATGTTCAATAATAGCTTGTTCAGCTGTATCCAATATGATTTCAGGTTCACCTGTCAAAATTTCTATTTCAAATATTGGATATGAAACTACTGAATTTTAATATGTTTTTTAATACTTTCATTTATCTTCTTTGGCCTCCAATCTATTTTCTAATTATATTATTTAATAGTTTCTAAATTAAAGGGTCTGCCTACAATGTGGGAGACCCAGGTTCAATCCCTGGGTTGGGAAGATCATCTGGAGAAGATATGGCAACCCACTCCAGTATTCTTTCCTGGAAAATCCCATGGACGGAGGATCGTTGTAGGCTACAGTCCATGGGGTCGCAAAGCATTGGACATGGTTGAGCGACTTCACTTTCTTTTCTTTAAGTCTTTAAGCATATTTATAAGACAGACTGGGCTTCCCCGGTGGCTTAGCTGTGAAGAATCCGCTTGCAAGTAGTGAGAACAAGACAGTGGAGGGACGGTGGAGGAGTAGGTGGATGTGGAGTACATCTCTCTCCACAGATATAGCAGGAACACACCTTCAGACACAGAAGTGCATGCAGAACACCAGCTGAGAGCAGACAGGAGTACCTGACAAGGGGCAAAGAATATACAGAACCATGCAAAACTTGGAAGGATGAAGGAACTAGGGGGAAAAACAGGAGTGTTAGAAGGACTGGACCTGCTCTTGGCAGGTGGGGGAACTGAAGTAGGGGGTCTAATCCCCACATCGGGGCAGCTGTCTGAGTCAGATGAGAAATATTTAAGGCTAAGAGTGAAGCAGCTGATCTGGGCAAGCCTCAGTGGCATAAGAATCAGACAGTCCTTGCTGCAGCCATACATACTCTGGACTGGGATGCAGGTCCCCTGGAAGGTTCAGAAGCTAGGAGCTGGAGCTTAGGGATTGCAGAGAAATCCCAGGGCGAGGGCTGCTGTTGACCATGGAGAGATGGATTGAGGGGAGGTGAAGGAGGAGACTGTGGTGGGAAATGTCTGTGGAGGAGAACCAGGCAGCCATGGAAGCAAGGCAGTACTGCTGAGTCACACATAGGGGGTGAAGCCAGCATCACAGCCTCTCTCCCCAACACGCCAGAATCGGCCACTAAACAGTAGAGAAACTGGTCCCCCAAACGCCTGATGCACTGAACTACAGAGCAGGACCCCACCCGAGGTGCTACTTTAAGTGCCTGACAAGCTGAACAACAGAGAAGGATCCCAGGAAAGGGAGCCCTCTAAGTGCCTGAATGGGTGGAGCTACAAAGACTGGCCAAAGAGGCCCTCTGATTGCCAGCTACAAGAGGTTCAAAAAAAAAAGACTCTGAGAGGCCCATAACTCTTGCAGCAGAGGCAGTCTGTGTCCCTGCCTACTTGGTGCCGCCAGAGTTCCCGCACGCCAAGCAGCTGCACCACCTTCACACTCCACTCTCACTGCGGCAGAGCTGCCTCTGGAAAAAAATTCTCGCGTCTATGTGCTCAGGGTCACTTAGGTGTGTCCAGCTCTTTGCGACCCTGTAAACCTGGCCTGCCAGGCTCCTCTGTCAGAGAGGACAGTTCTCCAGGCAGGAACGCTGGAACGAATTGGCCAGTACTGGTTGCCATACCCTCCTAGAGCACTGTATTTCCTGCTGCCTGAGCCACCAACCCTCCTGAGTACCTGGTGCTGCCAGAACCCCTGCGACCCAAGCAGCTGCACCACCTCCACAGCTCACAGGGGCCAACCCAAGTCCTCCAGGGCAGCCTCAGGAGCAAACCCCAGTGGACAACCCACATGCAGAGGTGGAAATACAACCACAATTGAAACCCAGGGGCAGTGTGGCTAAAGAAGAAGACCCAAAACCTTCCCTGCTGCTAAGTCGCTTCAGTCGTATCCAACTCTGTGCAACCCCATAGACAGCAGCCCTCCTCTCCAGGCAAGAACACTGGAGTGGGTTGCCATTTCCACCAGTTGTAAAAGCTGCAGATTAAATCCACATGATCAACTAGGCAGACTCTGTGTCTATGGAATATATGAAAGGGCACTGAGAGCTCCCATAAAAGGNTAGACAGCAGCCCTCCTCTCCAGGCAAGAACACTGGAGTGGGTTGCCATTTCCACCAGTTGTAAAAGCTGCAGATTAAATCCACATGATCAACTAGGCAGACTCTGTGTCTATGGAATATATGAAAGGGCACTGAGAGCTCCCACAAAAGGAAACACATCAGTTCTGACAGCTGTGGACACTGGTGGCAAGAGCACACAGGAGCAGGACCAAATTAGAATCTGAGCTGCCCCCACAGCAGGTCCAGAGACCAGCACAGTGTTAGAGGGCATCCTAGGGAGGTGAGGTGAACTGTGATTCCCAGGGAGGGAAAGGACTCTGATAGCACTGACTCAAAAAACCATTTATTAATTATTCTTATATTTTGACTTGTTCTGTAGATTTTCTTTTTTCCCCTCTTGACTATTTTATTGGCACTATGAAATTTAATTATGCTCTTGAGCTTTTTTTCTTCTCTCACATTTTTTTATTGTTGTTATAAACTTCTTTCTCTACATTCAGCTCAGTTCAGTTCAGTCGCTCAGTCATGTCTGACTCTTTGTGACCCCATGATTCGCAGCACGCCAGGCCTNCAAAAGTCTTCTCTAACACCACAGTTCAAAAGCATCAATTCTTCGGTGCTCAGCCTTCTTCACAGTCCAACTCTCACATCCATACATGACCTCAGGAAAACCATAGCCTTGACTAGACGGACCTTAGTCGGCAAAGTAATGTCTCTGCTTTTGAATATGCTATCTGTGTTGGTATTATTTGAGTTTATTAATTCTAAAAATGCACATGTAAGTCCCTTTGTTTTTCACACAAAATTGTTATGTAAATAGATTTATATTTCTTACTTTCGTTATGTATACACTGTGCTTATCTTTTTCCTTGCTTTGCATCCAAATTAGACCATCATCCCAGTAGACGTAGCGATAGCAGGCATTCTTGTCTTATTTCAATCCCGAAAGGCAAGGTTTCAACACTTCATCACCATGTCTAGTGTTTGCTGTAGGGTTTTTGTACATATCTTTTAGATGGTGAAGGAAGTTCCTTATTTTTAGTTGGCTAACCGTTTTTTACTTTTTAATTAAGAATGGATGTTGCATTTCTTCAACTGCTTTTTAATGGATATATTGATATGTTCATATTTTTGTCTTTTATTCTGTTAATTTAATAATTAATTATTTAATTTAGTGATTACTTGGTTGACACATTGATTTTTTTAATATTAAACTGATCTTGCATTCATGTAATATATTTAGTTAAATGAGAAGTGCTATTTTTTCCATATTGCTGGAATGACTGTATTAATATTTGGTTTAGAAAATTATGAGTGAGATGGCTCCATAACTCTCCTTTTTCTCTAAAATCCCTGTCATTTTTTGGAATCGAAGTTATACCAATCTCCTAAAAAGGAGTTAGTGTAGTGAAAGAATTTATGCTTAGAAGAAGTTTTCAAGCTATGAAAGACCACAACTCAAAAAATTCTTAAGAAAAGTATGGGCAGGCAAAGCACAATTTTGTTGTTCTTTGTTTCTTAACCTTTTAATTGATGTTAAGAGGTAGTGGTTGACCATGTCAGCCTGTGAAGTAGCCTCTTAAGAATGCTCTAAAGTCTTCAGAAAAATAGACGTGCAAAATTCCTAATGCCAGAATCCTGGACCTCACTTGAAAGCTCAGGTCTGATGATGCTAATGTGCTGAATATACCTTTATTGCTAGTTTAAGTCTCCAGCAGCATGCACACACAGAGAAAGACTTGGGTGATAATTTAGTACTTTCTCTCCTTTTGTCAGGGCTGAATATAGATCTATTAAACACCTCGGTATGGATTCTATTTTTAAAATTGTGGTAAAATATACATAACCCACAAAATATACTGTCTTAGCCCTTTCTTTTAAAAGATTTCCCTTCAGATGAAAATCTTATTTTGCCTTTTGCGTAGCAGTAAACCTAGTGAAGATTAAAATTCAGGTCGTTTCAGTTGCTCAGTCATGTCTGACTCTTTACGACCCCATGGACTGCAGCACGCCAGAAGGTTGAAATTACAGTACAAAAATGAATACAGTTGATAATAATGGGCATTCCACTCAAAGTAAATTAGTCATTACCATCTTAGTCATTTTCAGGTGTGCAGTGCATGGTACTCAGTGACTTTCACATTGCTATGGACCCATCACCTCCACCCAACTCCAGAACTTTCATCATCCCAGTCTGAAGCTCTGTCCCACAAAACACTCTCTCCCCTCCCTCCTCCCCAGCTCCTGCTACCCCCCATCCTGCTTCACGTCTCTATGAATTTGATGACTCTAGGTGCCTCATTTAAATGGAATCATTCAATATTTGTCCTTTTGTGACTGGCCCATTTTATCTAGCATCATGTCCGTAAACGTTCATCCAGGTTGTAGCGTGTGTCAGAATTTTCTTCCTTTAAATGCTGAATTCCTATGTGGCTCAGTGATAAAGAATCCACCTGCCGATGCTAGAGTCATTTGTTTGATCCCTGGGTTGGGAACATCCCCTGGAGGAAGAAATGGCAACCCACTCTAGTATTCTTGCCTAGGAAATCCCATGGACAGAGGGGCCTGGTGGGCTACAGTTCATGAAGTAGCAAAGAGATATGACTGGACATATGCACAAATATTCCACTGTATGTATAGATCACATATTATTTATCATTCATCCATCCACGGACTCTTGGGTTGCTTCCACCATTGGGCTGCTGTGAATTATGCTGCTGTGAGTATAGGTGTACAAATATCTCTTTGAATCTCTACTTTTGGTTATTTTGCTACTGCTGCTAAGTCGCTTCAGTCGTGTCCGACCCTGTGCAACCCCATAGATGGCAGCCCACCAGGCTCCCCCATCTCTGGGATTCTCCAGGCAAGAATACTGGAGTGGGTTGCCATTTCCTTCTCCAATGCATGAAAGTGAAAAAGTCAAAGTGAAGTCGCTCAGTCGTTTCCGACTCTTCGCGACCCCACGGACTGCAGCCTACCAGGCTCCTCTGTCCATGGGATTTTCCAGGCAAGAGTACTGGAGTGGAGTGCCATTGCCTTCTCCCTTGGTTATTTTGGGTGTATATAAATATTGCTTCTTACATCAAGAGGAAGTTATTTTCAGTTTAGTTCAGTCCAGTAATTGAACACTCTGGTATGTGTGCCGTGTCAAATCATGTGGAAGAATATCAAAGAAAAATAGAACAGACTCGTTTGGGGAAGGCTTATAAGTTTGAAGGAGGAGCATTTTTCACAATTAGTTATATTTCATGTTGCTGTATCATTACCAGTGAAAACTGTTAGTTGCTCAGTTGTGTCCAGTTCTTTGTGACCCCATGGACTGTAGCCTGCCAGGCTCTTCTGTCCATGGGATTCTCCAGGCAAGAATACTGGAGTGAGTTGCCATTCCCTTCTCCCAGGGGTTGTCCTGACCCAGGGATCGAACCTGGGTCTCTCACATTGCAGGCAGATTCTTTACTATCTGAGCCACCAGGGAAGCTTCCATTAATCACTCGTAGAGTCTAGGGAAATGGGCCCCCCTGTTGCATGATTTCTGAATTCTCACTTTTCTAATGTGGCCAAAAAGTTAAAGGAGCCATGGGGTTAGACAATGGACAATGAATGAAAACCCGTTGCTCCATCGCTGTGTTATTTTGAGCCACTGACTGCCCTCTCTGTGGACTGGGCTTGATGCTACGGCCTTTACGTGTCACTATGGGGTCTGCAAGGGGCCTCCAGGTGCCCTGCACAGGTGATCAAGAAGGAGCAACATGGTGGCCCCAACACGCACCTCGGAGGCTCACAGGCTGGAACTCCCATCCCCCCCCATCCCCACCCCTCTA
>SJYV01055318.1:1132295-1143440 GCA_006410875.1 Neotragus pygmaeus | reverse complement strand
AGGGGCGGGGGGAGGGGACTGAGGGAGGAGGGTAGCCCAGCCGCTTTCAGTATCAGCCCTCGACAAGGGTTGTTATTTTTCCTGTCATGTTTGTTGGGGTCCAGCTCAAGTTTGTTTTTCTTGCAGAAAGGCAGGAAGACCAATTTGGAACACACACAACTCACATGTCATCGGCGGTGGCTCGCCCAGCGCCTGGCATTGGCTCCCTGACAGTTAAAAGGCACAGGGTGGGCGAGCCCCAGCAGCCAGCCCCAGGAAGAAGGAAAAGGAGGGAGAAGGCGAGATGCTTATCTGCTGGGGCCTGGGAAGGGGGGCCATTCTTCTCCCCCTGCTCCTCCTCCCCAGGGGACTCCTGGCTTTAGCTCCACAGCCTCCCGACCTGGCCTCCACTACACTCCATCCACCTCTTCCTCTCACTGAATGCTCGAGGAAGCCTCCCACCCTAAGGAGGGGAAAGTCTGCGTTAGAGAGATCCATGCTACAGCCTGGAGGGAGGCAGAGGCAGGAAGGGGGAGAGAGCGCTTTCCACTCTGGGCCCGAGACAATCAGCCGGCTACTTGAGAGGAGCTGGGTGTTTTTCCACCCACTTGAGAAGTCTCCTTACAGAAGTTTCACTGGTTTCAGTGTTTGGGGTGGGGTGGACTGATGCTTTGTGTGGGGGTGTGTATATGAAGATGTTGGTTGTCCTCAAGACCCAGCTGCAGCCTCACAGGTTAACAAGGAGAGCTACTCATTCCAGGGGTCCTGAAATTACAATTGGGTAAAATAGGAAATTAAAAAAATATGTAAACAATGAACACTTCTAGCATATGTCCTCAGTAACTTCCCTGCTGATTCAAATGGTAAAGAATCAGCCTACAATGCAGGAGACCCAAGTTTGATACCTGAGTCATTCCCCGGGAGAAGGGCTTAGCTACCCTACTCCAGTATTCTTGCCTGGAGAATTCCATGGACAGAGGAGACTGGAGGGCTGCAGTCCTTGGGGTCTCAAAGAGTCGGACATGTGTAGTGTCCGATTCTTTGAGACCCCGTGAATGGCAGCACGCCAGGCCTCCCTGTCAATCACCAACTGCCAGAGTCTACCCAAACCCATGTCCATTGAATTGGTGATGCCATCCAACCATCTCAACCTCTGTTGTCCCCTTCTCCTCCCGCCCTCATTATTAACAAATCTTTGGGGAGAGTCAGTGGACTTAGAGGGCAGTTAGCCCCTGGAAGCATCTGTTTTCTCACCTGTAAAGTGGCGAATGGTAGGGTTTGCTTTGGAGACTTTTGAAACAATCAGAAAAACTGCTTAATTCCTAACACCTAGGAGTCTCTCCACAAACGACAGCCATTTTTATGATTCTTGTGTGCTCATCCCTTAATTTTTTTTTTTTAATCTCTTGGCTGTGCAGCATGTGGGTTTATAGTTCCCCAACCAGGATTCAAAACCAAGTCTCTTGCAATGGAAGATTGGAATCTTAACCACTGGATGGCCAGGGAAGTCCCACGTCCTCATTCCTTTAAAAAAAAAAAAAATGATGGTGGTTGTAGCTTGAAGATAAGCTGAAATCAAGGGTTTTTTTTTTAGCAATCTTTGGACAATCTCACTTCACCTGGTGGTATAAGATGGGCACAGTGAATGCTCAAAAAGTATTTGTTGAATAAACTAATACCTTTAGGGATATTTCTCTTCTTATTTTATCTCCCAACTACACAATAAGGGAGCAGGCTTGTTTTCTACCTCCTTGAGATAGAATACCTCTTTCATGTAAGATTTCTGTTGTGTTGAAGTTTCTGTTTATGTGGATTCTACATGTGGTCCTTTAACACATTTCTGTTGCTTATCAAGCCTTTCATAAATCCTGCGCCAGGTGTGGTAGTCAAGTGTCCAGAGGTGGCCGTAGCCATATCTCCCGCAGGGCTCTTGTTAGGTGTAACCTGATCACTCATCTGTCACTTGATATTGTGTAGCATTTGTCTTTCTGTGTCTAATTTATTTCACTTAGCATAAAGTTCTCCAGGTTCATCAATATTGTTGCTAATGGCAGGATTTCCTTCCTTTTTAAGGTTGAATAATATCCCATTGTGTGTGTGTGTGTGTGTGTGTGCTTGTGTAGTATATATATGCTTTTTGCCTGTGAGATATATGTATCTATATTCTTTATTCATTCATCTGTTGACAGTCATTTAGATTGTTTTTGTTTCTTGGTTAGTGTGACTAATGCTGCAATGAACATGGGACTCCAGTTTTCCCTTTAAGATTCTGATTTCATTTTCTTTGGGTAAGAATCCCAGAAAGGACTTCTGGATCCCACGGTAGTTTTATTTTTAATTTTTTGAGAAAACTTTTTACTATTTTTCCTACTGGATCCACCAACTTACATCCTGCCAAGAGTGCCACAAGGCTTTATTTTCTCCACATCTGTCAACAATGTTGTCTTTTTTGTCTTCTTGACCTTGGTGTGAGGTAATACTGTGGTTTTAATTTACATTTTCTTGGTAATTCGTGACTTTGAAACTTTTCCTATACCTGTTGACCTTTAGTAAACTTTACTTTGAGAAATGTCTATTCAGGTCCTTTGTCCATTTTAAAAATCAGGCTTTTTTTTTTTTTTTGCTACAGATTTACGTGAGTTCCTTGGGGGTTTTTCTGGTGGCTCAGACGGCAAAGACTCTTCCTGCAATGCAGGAGACCTGGGTTTGATGCCTAAATCAGGAAGATCTCCTGGAGAAGGAAATGGCAACCCACTCCACTATTCTTACCTGGAAAATCCCATGGTCAGAGGAACCTGGTTGGCTACAGTCCTTAGGTTCGCTGACACTACTGCAATTAACACACACACACACACACACACACACACACACACAGAGTAAGCTGTACATTCCTGTATTTTCTCCTTCCATCTGTTAATGTGGTGTATCACATTGATTGACTTGTATCGATATATGTTGCACCACCTTCACATCCCAGAGAAAATCTCACGTGGCCACAGTATACGATCCTTTGAGTATGCTGCTAAATTTGGTTGGCTAGTATTTTACTAAAGTTCTTTGCATCTATCTTCATCAGGGATATGGGCCTGAAGTTTTCTTTTCTTGTGGTGTCTTTGGCTTTGGTGTCAGGGTGATACTGGCTTTGTGAAATGAGTTTAAACTCTCACTGGCTTTTGATCTTGATAGAGTATCCTGTTTTTCCTTAATTTTCCCTAAGTCTAGAAAAGCCATTTAACTCAAGTCACAAGAGATATTTTCTTTATAGGTATGAATTGGTTTCCTTTTCATTTATTAATGATCCATTTACTTCTTCATACTTCTTGTTGAAATCATGGTCCTTCTCTCAATTTTTTTGGAAGGATTATTTTATTTTATTTTATTTATTAGCTGCACCACACTGCATGTGGGATCTAGTTCCTTGACCAGAATTTGAACCTCTGCCTCTTGCACTGGAAGTGTGGAGTCTTAACCACAAGATCACCAGAAAAGTCCTCCTTCTCTCAGTTTTAATTGATCTTCTCTGCTTTGAAAAGTTGTGAAATTGAGATGCTTGATACAGTGGTAGACAGTAGATGATGCCTATGAAGGAATAGTCTGTGGTGGTGACAGTGAAGTAAGTTATCCTTCAATCCATTACTTTAGGCAAAGTCTCCTTTTCATTTTGGAGAATGGAGAGTAGAGTCACTTTCCAGGGGATGGGAGTGGGGTGTGAGACAGTGGTTATGGTTCAGGCACTTTCCACTTGGGAAGGGAGTTGGGTGTCCTGTTCGATGGCAAACTTCACAGCGAGCAGCAGGATCACAGCTCTGATGATGTTACCACATTTGCCCACGTGATATCATTCATCCAGGAACCTTTTCCTCCCAAGTTCAAATCTCTGGCTTCCTTATTCTTTCACTCTATCCCAAGGTGTCCACTGTAAGACATGCAGCCATCCAGATATTAGAACCTATGAAACACAAAAAGACGTACGCTTGCCGGGTTCCTAAGGTTTTATGATTATGCCCTTTATTTAGAATTCTTGGCAAATAATTTGTCCATAGGCATAAAAAAAGTGTAAGAGAGTAAAGACTCACATTGATGTTAAAGTTGCTCCTCCCTGAGTCTTCTTAAAAATTCGTAATCACTGTTATTAATGGGTAAAAAGTACAGCATTAAACAAAAGTACAGCATTTACTGTGTAAGATTAGTACTCAGTAGGTCACTGCAAGTTCTTTCTAGATCAGAATCATGCTGGCTATTTGCTATCTCAGACACCTCTTTGGTCTTCTTAATGGAATGGATATACACGAGGAGAAGAGGTAATTTCCAGGTTATACGTCATGTATTCATGATTCTTTGCATATCCAGTAGTTTCTCACTGCATGCTAAGCACTAAGGATGATGTACATTCAGGATTATTAGATGATGTCACCTTCCTTTAAGATGACTGAGTTTTAATTTACAACATCCAAGACTTGGAAGCAACCTAAATGTCCAACAACAGATAGGTGAACAGACAAAAAAGATGTGGTATCTATACATAGGGCAGCACCAACTCAGACTTCTGCCACTCCTTCTCCCTAGCCCCTGTCCCCACAAAGTCCAGCTCCTTACGCTGTCCTGAACACCTCCATCTGCTCCTGCAAGCCATAGAGATCAGGGCTCTGTGCTTGGAGTCTGATGTGACCCTGGGCTCCCAGCCAGAACTGGGACTCACTTTGGGTATTTCCCTTTGCTCCAGGATTACCACCCCCTGCTTCCTGTTGTCCACTGCTGGACAACATTTGGTTTATGTATCAAGAGTGGTTTAATAGTTGGCTATGGTGGGAGGCGAGGGCTGGTTCAAGGCACTTGGTCAGGATGGGAAGCTAAGAGTCTGAACTTTGGCAGAAGTAGCAAAACTTTTAGAACAGGACTGCTCGAGTCTGATTAATTCCATGGTGAATATGATTTTACCCTCTTCTGTATAGCTTTACAGTTTTCCACAGAAGGGTAGCCTTTTGTAGCCTGAAGGAATTAATAAAAATTCTTTTTGGCTCTTACTTTTTGAGAAGAGAAAGCTGGGACCCCAAAGCGTAGAGATCTGTGGAGGTCAAAGGCTGGGAGAAGGGCTGAGCGGGACTTCTTGGGTTCCTTCTTGAACCTGGCACTTCCTGTTCTTAACTTTCCAGTTTTTCGTCTTTTTCGGCTCTTGTTGGTACAAAGGAATGAAAATGTAACATGATGTGACCCTGCTTTTCTCAGCGCTCAGCGCATCCTTGCACATCTGTGAGATTTGTGGCCTGTGAACCAGAAGGGAACTGTTTCTAGAGAAAGGGATACTGTTGGGGGCGTGGTGATGACATTAGAGAGGACCTTGAATATCTCAATGGAGTGTGGGGAGCAGTTAGAGACAGCGGACAAGACAGGTAGAGCTTTGCACCCAGAAGTGCTGAAAGCCTGAGATGGAACCCAGTCAAGGAAGGCTAATGGGTTTTGCAGAGAAGGTGAGGCCTGAGGTCTGAAAGCCCCTCTCACTGGGGTGCAGGGCACACAGAAGGCAGAAGGACCCATCCTGGGCCACCTGCTTTGAGCCCTGGCTCAGCACCAACCTCTTTGAATCTCCATTTCCATTTTTAAGGTGAGGATAGCCTTAAATCACTGAATGTTCACTGATGCTGAAGCTCCAATACTTTGGCCACCTGATGCGAAGAGCCAACTCATTAGAAAAAATCCTTATGCTGGGAAAGATTGAAGGCAGGAAGAGAAGGGGGTGACAAAGGATGAGACGGTTGGATGGCATCACTGACTCAATGGATATGAATTTGAGCAAACTCCGGGAGATAATGAAGGACAGAGGAACCTGGCGTGCTGCAGTCCATGGGGTCGCAAAGAGTTGAAAAGACCTAGCAACTGAATGACAGCAACAACAAGCCCCATCCTAGCTGTTGTTGTGATGAACGCTGTCCAGGAGCCTGCTCTCCTTGTGTCCCAGTTCCTGTCTCTCCTCTCCTGGAACGAGAGACCCAGCAGGGCTCACAGAGCCTCTCTAAAACCCCAACTGAAAGCAGTCTCTATACGAAGCCTGGGAAAACTGTAAAGGAAAATTTCCACCTGTCTCTTTTCTGAGCCTTGCACTTTCTTGCTCTCAGGCTGGTTGTCCTTCAGGTGCCCCCTCCCTCGGCTGGTTGCCTATGGCCCTTCCTTTCCCCATTTCCAAAACGTAGCTGGGCTTCTGTTCCAGTTTTGCAAACACCATTCTCACATAAGTGCCAAGATAAACTGGCTGGAGGGTGAATGTGTTAATGGGGCTGGCAGGTATTTGGTTAACCTTCCCAATCCTGCTGTAGATCTGTGGGTGGCAGGCTGCCTCCCTCCCCCAAGGCAGTCTCGACCTAAAAACCTGCTGTTTTCCACCTTTTCTGTTGGGGGTGGGGGCAGGTGAGAAGCCAGGAAGCCCAGAATTCTGAGAGGATCTAGAAAAAGCGCAAAGATCATCTATGCATTGTAAAGTGGCATCCACACACAACTGATAAAATCATGCTGCTTTTGAAATTAAGATGTTGGCTTTTGTCAAAGCACAAACATAGACTAAACATATGATTGCTCATCCTGATTCCCAGTGGAATGACCCCAGGATCAGTCTCACATGGTTCAGAGGGTTCATTCTGCCTGCCCATACCGTGAGACTAGTCAGTTAGTGCAAGAAAAATATTCTGATAGGATTTAAAACTTTCTTCCAAAATACACAGATTTAATGAAAAGAGGAAAAATTTAGTGACGATAACGCCATCATTGGAAAACAAAGCCTGTTTCTAGGGAAGCATCAATATTTTCTTTCTTAATAGAAGCAGAATGTAACTGTGAACCTAGAATTCCAAGCCTTGAACTCAGGAGTCAGGAGTCGAGTAAATTCCGTTATTGCTGTAGCTTTAACATGTCCACTCAGATGTCTGTTCTTGGTGAAGATTAGGCATTTTGTGATAATAGATTTTTTGCAGTTCATAGCTTTGAATTTCCCGAATTCTATAAAAGTCATCTTTTTGTTGTTGTTGTTGTTAAATTTTGTCTTGGGGTATATCCCACTGACAGTGCTGTGATAGTTTCAGGTGCACAGCAAAGGGACTCAGCGACACATGTAACTGTATCCATTCTCCCCCAAACTCCCTCCCATCCAGGCTGCCACATAACATTGAGCAGAGTTCCCTGTGCTATACAAAATGTCTTTGTTGGTTTTACACTTTAAATATAGCAGTGTGTGCATGTCCATCCCAAACTCCCTAACTATCCCTTCCCCCTGGCAACCATAAGTTCATTTTCTAAGTCTGTGATAATAAAGCTATCTTTGTTCTTCTGTATGATTATTAAAGAAAGCAATGCTCTGCCTCTCAGATTTTAGAAAACACAGAAAAACAACTAAAAGGAAAAAAAAAAGACAGAGACAGATGACCCGACACTTTCAGTAAGCGGGTTGACTGTGACTGTCAGTTTCAGTTATCGTGTTGGTGTTTGTCCTTGGAGGGCTTTTCTCTGGGCAGAAACTAAGAAGAGGAAGAACGGTCTTTTCCTGGCATCTCTGTGCTCACGCTCTTCTGAAATACTTGCTCGAATTTGCTCTGCTTTCTTTAACCTCTGGTCCTTACACGTGCTGTTATCTCTGCCTGCCTGGAAGGTCCTTCCTTCCCCATCACAGCCTTCCGCTGCTTAGTTCCTGCTCGTTCTCATGATGACAGGACTTCGTCTAGGAAGTCTTCCCAGATGTACTCAGACCTGGTTTAAGGGCTCGACTGTCATATTTTCACTCAGAGCATTCAAATGTCCTAGCGCTCATCATGTGGTGTTACAATTGCTGATTTTCTTCTTCATATTCTCCTCAATGTTTATAAGCTTCGTGAGTAAGGGGACTTTGTCCAGCCTGTTGAAAGCTTTATCCCCAGCACCTCCTGTGGTCCTAACACAGGAAGTGTCAATAAGTAAATGTTGAGTGAACCAATGATAATTGAAGGAAAGCCTTAGAGAAAAGAGGAGGAATGCCCGAAATTCATGCAAGGTCAGAGTCAAAAGAGTACACAAAGATACCAGGGAGATGCAGCCACAAGGTTAGGGTCATCTATTTACTAAATTAACCAGAATTTATTAAACTAGTATTGTTGGACATTTAGATTCCCCCAACATTTTCTTAAGATTGCTACTACAGATGATAATATTACAAATGCTCGTCTCAATACAGACTTTGTATACATGTTAAGCTATATCCTTAGGATAACTTGATAAAAGTGGAATTTTTGTGTCAAAAATTTCATGTTATTAAACTTTTTATATCTATTAGTGACAATTTACCCACCAGAAGCATGATTTNTGATAATATTACAAATGCTCGTCTCAATACAGACTTTGTATACATGTTAAGCTATATCCTTAGGATAACTTGATAAAAGTGGAATTTTTGTGTCAAAAATTTCATGTTATTAAACTTTTTATATCTATTAGTGACAATTTACCCACCAGAAGCATGATTTTATTTTTATGCTTCTTCCCAGGCTTATTCTTTATTTAAAGTATTTAAAATAAGCATTTAAATTTATTTATTTTAAATTTAAATAAATGTACAATTATTTAACATTTTAATATGAAGCTCTCATTTATTTACTACATTTCAAAAATTGTGGTAAAACACACACATAACATAAAACTGACTCTTTAAACCATTTTAAGTGTACAAGTCAGAGGCATTAGGTACATTCCTAATGTGAGATAACCATTACCACTATCCGTTTCCAGAGCTTTTCTTCATCATCCAAACCAAAGCCTGAATAGTAATAAACAATAACTCCCATTTCTCTCTTCTCATTTTCTAAGGAGAATTTGTTGCATGTTTAATACACCAACAAACCTAGACAGTGTTATTAAAAAGCAGAGACATCACTTTGCCAACAAAGGTCTGTATAGTAAAAACTTATGGTTTTTCCAGTAATCATGTTGGATGCGAGAGTTGGACCATAAAGAAGGCTGAGTGCTGAAGAACTGATGCTTTTGAACTGTGGTGCTGGCGAAGNGTCATCACAGAGTTTCAAGCTGAGCTCCCTGTTATTATACAGCAGCCTTCCTGTGTGATACACTAGCTATCTATTTTACACACGGTAGTGTGTATGTCAATGATACTCCCTCAATTCGTCCCACCTTCTCCTTCTTCCACTGTGTCCACAAGCCTGTTCTCTGTCTTTGCGATTCTATCCCTGCCCTGCAAATAGGCTCATCACTACCATTTTCTAGACCCCATATATATGTGTGTGTTAACATATGATATTTTTTTTCTTTTTCTGACTTAACTTTATAACAGGCTCTAGATTCATCCACCTGATTCCAATGGACTCAAATTCATTCCTTTTGATGGCCGAGTAATATTCTATTTTGTGTGTGTGTACCACAACTTCTTTACCTGTTCATTTGTCAATGGACATCTAGATTGCTTCCAAGTTTTGGCTATTGTAAACAGTGCTGCTATGAATATTAGAGTACCTGTGTTTTTTGAAATACAATTTTCTCTGGGTATTTGCCCAATGGTGGGATTGCTGGGTCATACAATAGTTTTATTCCTAGTTTTTAAAGAAATCTCCACACTGTTCTCCATAGTGACTCTATCGACATTCCCACCAACAGTGCAGGAAGGTTCCTTTTTTTTTTCTCGTATCCTCTCCAGAATTTACTGTTTGTAGATTTTTTGATGATGGCCATTCTGACTGGTATGAGGTGATACCTCCTGTAGTTTTGATTAGCATTTCTCCAATAATGAGCCATGTTGAGCATCTTTCATGTTATCTGTTGGCGATTTATATGTTTTCTTTGGAGAAATGTCTATTGAGGGAAATTCCTTGACTTTCTCATCTGCAGTGTGGGTCATGAAGCAGGGCGTTGAGATCTGATGTCTAGTGACGGTATCCAGGGACTGCCCAGGTGGTGCTAATGGTAAAAAACCTGCCTGCCAATGAGATGCGGGTTCGATCCCTGGGTCAGGAAGATCCCTTGGAGGAGGACATGCCACCCACTTTAGTATTATTGCCTGGATAATTCCATTGTCAGAGGAGCCTGAAGGCTCACAGTCCATGGGATTGCGAAGAGTCAGACACAACTGAGTGACCAACACACAAAGTCTGAGCAAGGCTGAGAGTGAACTTGTGCACGTTGGATGAATGTAAAGCAGCTGCCGTGTGGACTGTGTGCTATTCCTGCTGTTTATCTTTTAAAAATAGGGCAGTGGTCACACAGCTGAAGCCCTGAGCCTGCCCAGCTCCTCGCTGCCCGCTCCCAGGCTGACAGCACTTCCTTCCTGGCCCGAGGCCCTTCCTGCCCGGCCTTATCGCACACAAAACTTGACGCAGCGCTGGAATGCACTTAAGGGCCACACAGGGAAACCGCCTGCTTTCTGCATCTACAAACAACTGTCATCGACCGAACCCTGTCTTTACTTCCAGACACACACTTTCCTTTCTTGGTAGGATTAACAGGACCCAGAAGGAGCAAGGAAAAAAGCCCTCTTTCCATCTCCAGCTCTTTTTCCTTGAAATTTTAACCTTTTGTTGTTGAGCCAAAGACAAAAACAGTAAGTATGGCAGAGATGTGCATACAAGCAAGAGAGGCTTCAGGAAAAGGCATACAATACAGACTGATTGTATTTTGTTCTGTGTGCCTCTTTATTATGCACGTATACGCGCTCAGTCGTGTCTGACTCTTTTCAACCCCGTGGACTGTAGCCCAACAGACTCCTCTGTTCATGGAATTTTCTAGGCAAGAATACCGGAGTGGGTTGCCATTTCCTACTCTAGGCGATTTTCCCAATCCAGGGATCAAACCCACTTCTCTTTTTCTCCTGCATTGGTGGGCAGATTCTTTACCCAGTGCGCCACCTGGGAAGCCTCACTTTATTGGGTCTCCACCTTAAAGAATAGGAGGGTGTTTTGCTTGTGAATGCTGTTATATCAACAAGTAAACTTTTATCTTGTCATCTCTGGCTTCCCTTGCAACTATTAAGTGTTTTGGCAATTACAAAGGCTTTACAAAAAAATCTTATTTTTCGGCCACACCTGTGAGGCACATAGAATCTTAGTTCCTTTAGCAGGGATCAAACCCATGTCCCCTGCATTGGGAGCATGGAGTCTTAACCACTGGACCACCAGGGAGTTCCTTAAAAAGGTTTTTTTTTTTTTT
>SJYV01055318.1:1087547-1129200 GCA_006410875.1 Neotragus pygmaeus | reverse complement strand
GGCTCCAGAGCACAGGCTCAGTAGCTGTGGCACGCGGGCTTAGTTGCTCCGTGCCATGTGGGATCTTCCTGGACCAGGAATCAAACCCGCGTCTCCTGCATTGGCAGGCGGATTCTTTACCACTGAGCCACCAGGGAAGCCTTGAGGCAGCTTTAATTAACTACCACGTGAACATAAAACTCCCCTGTGACATGTCATGAAGGAGGAGGCTCTGACAGAGAAGAATAGGGACGACTCAGGACTGGAGGATGAAAAGTCTTCTCTGAGGAGGTGGGGGCGGCGAGTGGCAGAGGTGCGAGTACCCAGGGCAGGAATTTGGGGGTGGGGGAGAAGGTTGGGTGGGAACACCGCCTACATTGTGCAAAGCATCCTAGATCATGGTAAAAGTTTTGGTTTTTCCTAAATTGTGGTAAATATATATCACACATAATCACTTAATCATTTGTAAGTGTGCAATTCAGGGCATGAAACTGAAACTGTAAACAGTAAACACTCACAGCCCGCCCCCTGCCCCCCAGGCCTGGGCAGCCTGCATCTTCTGCTCTTTCTCCATGGAGCTGAGACTCCAGGTCCAAGTCCTATAGGTAGAATTGTACAGCATCTGTTCCTTTGTGACTGGCTGATTTCCCTAGGGTGAAGGACATAGCAACCCACTCCAGTGTTCTTACCTGGAGAATCCCATGGACAGAGGAGCCTGGTGCGCTACAGTCCATGGGGTCACAAGGGTTGTGACCTAGTGACTAAACCACCATCATCAATGTCCTCAAGGTTCATCTGTGTTGGTGTATGTGCTAGAATTTCCTTCCTCTTTTTTTTTGTTTCTTTCTTTTTTAATTCTTTTGTAAAATTTCCTCTCTTTTTAATGCTGAATAATATTCCATTTTGGTATATACACCACATTTCGTTCATTCACTCATCTGTCCACGGGCCTTTGGCTATTGTGAATAATGGTGCCATGGACTGCATTTCAGTCAAATAGGGAACAGTAGCATACAGAGACTTACCCTGAGTCCCTGCTTTCAGTTCTTTGGGACATCCCTGGAACTGGAATTTCCAAACCCTTGGGTCATTCTGTGTTCAATTGTTTGATAAACTGCAGTTCTGTTTTCCACAAGAGCTGCACCATTCCATGTTCCCGCCTGCAATGCTCCTCTTCCTTGCCAACACTTGTTACTTTCCATTTTAGTTATTTATAATAGTTATCTTAATAAGTGAGAAGAAGAGCTTGGATTCTTAAGTTAGAACCCAATGAGTGATTTTTAACAACAGAGTAGCAGATTTGTCTTTCTTTTAAAAATGCTCTCTCAGGCTGCTGATGGGCATGGGCTGCAGGGGGAGGAGAGGGCAAAGGAGCCATCTACTTATGAGAGTAAATTTTGATGTCTGGGAGAGGGAAGCTGGTGGCATGGACCCAGGGAGTTGTTTCAAAGACGAAAGGTATGCAAATTCAAGATACACTCTAGAAACAAAATTGATTGGTCTTGAAGGTGGATTACATGTGGGGGTGGCTGAAGAAGGAGAGAAAAAAGCAATCATGGCTTGAGGTTTCTGGAATAAAAAACTGGAGTGAGCACTGGTGCTATTTTAAGAGATGAAGAAGACTGGGAAGGGGCAGGTTCCAGGNTGATTGGTCTTGAAGGTGGATTACATGTGGGGGTGGCTGAAGAAGGAGAGAAAAAAGCAATCATGGCTTGAGGTTTCTGGAATAAAAAACTGGAGTGAGCACTGGTGCTATTTTAAGAGATGAAGAAGACTGGGAAGGGGCAGGTTCCAGGACTGGAAATCAAATGCCCATAAAATATGCAGGGTAAGCATCAAGGGACAGAAAACTGGACTGGTAATGTTGAGACTGGGGAAACCTGCTCAGAGAGGCTGAGTAACTTAAGGTCACACAATACAGAATCCAAGTGGCAACGTCAAGATGCAACCCAAAGACTGTCTGACTCCCAAAGCCTGGTTCTGTGTCTCCACCTTCCAGGCAGAACAGATTGGTCTTCAGGAATTTGGACCAATGACTACATTTAACCACTTCAGGAAACCTCCAGTAATGAGAGGGAGACACCACATCCAGTAATAAGTGTGGGGTTTAGAATGGAAGACTTGAAGAGCTTTGAGAGTAAATAAAACAGCATATTTGAAACGCGATAGACCATAGTGGAAGAGAGAGTCTCTCTTAATGCTAGTGTTGTTCTTGTTCAGCTGCCCTGTCGTGTCCAGCTCTTTGCAGCCCCATGGACTGCAGCACACCAGGCTCTTCTGTCCTTCACTGTCTCCTGGGGTTTGCGGGAACTCATGTTTATTGAGTCAGTGATGCCACCCAAGCATTCATCCTCTGCCACTCCCTTCTTCTGTCTTCAATCTTTCCTAGCATCAGGGTCTTTTCCAGTGAGTTAGCTTTTCACATCAGGTGGCCAAAGGACTGGAGCTTCAGCTTCAGCATCAGTTCTCCCAAAGGATATTCAGGTCTGATTTCCTTTAAGATTGACTGGTTTGATCTCCTTGCAGTCCAAGGGACTCTCAAGAGCCTTCTCCAGCACTGCAACAGCATACGACTATTTAGTAATTATATGTATTGCCTACATTAAAAAATAAAATTAATATAATGGTCTCAAAGTTATTTTATTATTAAGCTTTATTTTCTAGTTTTTAGTCTCTCAAGTATAATTTTCTGTTGTTAAAGAACCAAATAATCTAATTCATTGGTTCCCAGATTTTTAGATTTCATGAATTAGTAACATTAAAAAAAAAATACGCTGAGTAGTTGAGTGAGTTTGGGCAATGGCAGGTATTGTGCACAGGCAGAAACAAGGGGACGAACTTTTAATTTTGCCAAGTGAGAACGTTTTTTTCAAAAGCTCCATGTATTATCACCAATATTGGATCAAAGAAAGGGCACAATTATACAATACTATGGATCTATGTTTAGCTTTATGGAATGAGACATCACTGTATCTACTGATGAAGATCTCCAGGATATATAAAGTTTTTTAAAAAGGCAAGATACAGGACAATATGTAGAATATATGTTAAAAAAAAATATGCTCCAAAGTTGTGCCTGGTACATAAGAGACCAGCAATCATGGAGACGTGCCCAGACAGCACTGAGTGAGAAGGAGACTCACTTTCCACTAAATATTCCTTTATGAGTTCTGAAGTTTGCATCATGGGCATTCAAAAGTACATAAATATAATTTTTAAAAGTTAGCTTTGGGGGACTTCCCTGGCTGTCCAATGGTTAAGACTGTGCTCCCGACGCAGGGGGCACCGGTTTGATCCCTGGTTAGGGAACTGAGAACCCACATGCCTCACATTGTGGCTAAAAAAAGAGAAGTATATTAATAAAAATAAAATAAACACTGTTTAAAAAAATAGCTTTGGGAAGAATTTATTCCAGTATCCTTGTTTTTCATTTTGTCTCGAATCAGTCAAAACTTTATCCTGAGGCTGGAGATAGGTTGCAAACTGGCTTTTGAGAACCCCCATCTAATGCACTTTCCAGTTACCTTCATTTTATGTAATTACTTTTATCTTTTTAAAATTTAATTTTATGGAACTATAGTTGGTTTAAAATGTCATGCTACAGTAGTTTCAAGTGGACAGCACAGTGATTTAGTTACATATATACATGTAACCGAATATAAATGTAGCTGATATGTAATTGAATGTATATTTGTATATACAGGTTTCCCTGGTGGTTCAGATGGTAAAGAATCTGCCTGCAATGCAGGAGACCAGAGTTTGATCCCTGGGTGGGGAAGATCCCCTGGAGAAGGAAATGACTACCCACTCCAGTATTGTTGCCTGGAGAATCCCATGGATAGACAAGCCTGGCGGGCTACAATCTATGGGGTCACAAAGAATTAGACACAACTGAATGACTAACACTTCCACGTATGTATATATAGAGTGTGTGTTTGTGTATGTATGTGTAGTTCCCTCCAATTACCTTTGTTTTACTTTTGTAAAGATTTTTTTTTTATGTGGACCACTTTTTGAATGTCTTTAAAGTCTTTACTGAATTTGTTACAACACTGCTTCTGTTTTACATTTTGATTTTGGGGTCAGGAAGCATGTGGTCTCTTAGCTCCCCAACCAGGGATCGAACATGAAAACCCTGCACTGGAAATGCAGAGTCTTAACCACTGGACCACTGGGGAAGTCCCTTTACCTTTAAATGAGTAAAATCTCAGGCAGGAGGGAAGAGCTTTGCTATACTTTTGGCCCCTCCTTTGGAGAAAATGACATATTACAGAAATTACTGGTTCTCAAGAGAGTATTTGTTATTTCTAAGATCGAAATGATACAAGGTTTCAAAAGATTCACCTCTTTCCTTTATCTGTCCTTGTTGATACTGATGGTCAGATTCATGTAAGGAAGCAGAGCCTCACGGTATTTTCCTTTCCAGGGTGCCTGTAATACTCATGTGTGCCAGAATGCCTGAGTTTATTAATATGCACTACACATTGTGTTTATTTCTGTTTCATCAAGGTTTTGCCAGATTCTGGTCTGTCTGTGCCTGATAGTGGCTGTGTTTGTATATGAGCACAGGGTCATCTGATAACAAGCTGTCGCATCATGCGATTAAGTGATGTTGGAAATGGGGGCCAGCCAGAAGAGTCTGACTCCCAGCTCACTTTGAGAAGGTCCCATCAACAAAGGAAAGTTCAAGGTATCTTGGGAGAGGTCATTGATTACAACCAACGTCTTGGTAACTCTGGACTTGTTCCTTCCTGCAGAGACACAATTGAAATAACGCTGTACAGTAGAAATTTTTCATTGTTGTAGGACAGACACTTTTTTCCAGAAGTAAATCACTGTAAAAACCTGCCTTCTTCTCAGGAATATGAAAAGGAATCATTGTAGATATTCGCTTAGTGAACCATGGAGTTGATACTTTGTTATCTGCTTCTAGTTGTCCATCATGACTTTTCCTGCCTTATCCAAGGCTGTGAGCATTGTAGCAGACAGGGATTTGGTTTCATTCACTTTGGTATCAGTTTCTTGGCACATAGTAAGTGCCTAGCAAATTCTGTTAAAAGACCGGGTGAGTAGTGTACTACTATATATAAAATAGGTAGCGACAAGGACCTACTCTACAGCACAGGGAACTATATTTTGTAATAACCTATAAGGGAAGACTCTGAAAAGGAATATATATTATAGATATATAACTAAATCACTGTGCTGTACACCTGAAACTAACACAATATTGTAAATCAACTATATTTCAATTTTTAAAAATTTTGGTAAGGGCTACTCTGATGACTCAATGGCAAAGAATTAGCCTGCCAATGCAGGAAGCATGGGTTTGATCCCTGGATCCGGAAGATCCCACATGCAGAGTCTGGGGTAGAGGAGGATGGGGAGCAACTGAGCCCATGTGCCATAACTACTGACCCTGTGCTTTAGAGCCTGGGAGTTGCAATTACTGAGCCCACACACCACAACTGCTGAAGCCTGCATGCCCTAGAGCCGTGCTCTACAACAAGGGAAGCTACTGCAATGAGAAGGCCATTCACAGCAAGCAGAGAGTAGACCCTGCTTGCCACAACTAGAGATAAAGCCATTGTAGCCACAAAGACCCAGCACAGCCATAAATAAACAAATAGATAATTTTTAAGAAGAACTAAAGAACTGCTTGATGAAAGTGAAAGAGGAGCTTGAAAAAGCTGGCTTAAAACTCAGCATTCAAAAAACTAAGATCATGGCATCCGGTTCCATCACTTTGTGGCAAATAGATGGGGTATCAAGGGAAACAGTGACAGACTTTGTTTTCTTGGGCTCTAAAATCACTGCAGATGGTGACTGCAGCCATGAAATTAAAAGACGTTTGGTCCTTGGAAGAAAAGCTATGAATCACCTAGGCAGCACATTAAAAACCAGAGACATTACCAACAAAGGTCCATCTAGTCAAAGCTATGATTTTTCCAGTAGTCATGTAAGGATGTGAGAGTTGGGCCATAAAGAAAGCTGAGTGCCGAAGAATTGATGCTTTTGAATTGTGGTGTTGGAGAAGACTCTTGACAGTCCCTTGGATAGTAAGGAGATCCAACCAATCAACCCTAAAGGAAATTAGTCCTGAATATTCATTGGAAGGACTGACACTGAAGCTGAAACTCCAATATTTTGGCCCCCTGATGTGAAAAACTGAGTCATTGGAAAAGAGTCTGATGCTGAGAAAGATTGAAGATGGGAGGAGAAGGGGATGAAAGAGAATGAGATGGTTGGATGGCATCACTGACTCAATGGACATGAGTTTGAGCAAGCTTCCGGAGTTGGTGAGGGACAGGGAAGCCTGGTGTGCTGCAGTTCATAGGGTTTCGAAGAGTCGGACACAACTGAGTGACTGAACTGAACTGAACCTCCTAATTTGTCTCTTCCATATTTTTGTATTGATATCTAATCTCTCTGATTTATCAGTGCTATAATCAGCAATATAACTGAATTAGCCTGGAAAGCATCAAGATAAAGTTTAGCTTGATAACTAAAGCTCAGGAACAATGCCATTGTCATCACTATTGGTTTTGTGCTCCAGGAAAAAAATTCCAAAATTAAAATTTTTTTAAAAATTATTTTTTGACTTTGGGTTTTTCTCAATACTATGGGAATATCGTTTTATAAGCCCATTGAAATTTAAGAAAATGTGCAAAAGAAATGAATTTCTGCTCTTTTCCGTGAAACCTGATAATTTTAGCAATCCATTGCCCTATGAGATACAAGGCAACTCTGCTTCCTCTGTAGTCTGTTTTTTCTTCCTTTCTTTCAAAATAACATACCATCTTTCCAAAATAAACATGAAGGGGAAATACACGAGTGTGTATGTAATCACCCAGATATCTGCAAGGGCATGCCTCTAAAAAAATAGTAAAAATAAAATAGTCATCAGAAATGTATTCTGGTTTTATTAGACTAGTGAGTGTTCTTATCTTTTCTTTATCAGATTTTTTAAAAAAGAGACATTTACATTCATGTAAAAAGTTTGCTAAAGTGAAAATTAAATAGCTATCTTCCTAGAACTTATTTTCTCATGATCTTAGATTTCCGAGATTGCAATTTTTGTAAAAAAAATTAATTGTTCTACAAATTTTTACTTTCTAGAATTACAGCATCATCTATTTCTATTCAATATTTATGAAGCCTCATTCTAATGATCTTATCTGTTGACTATGTTATCCATATAATTACCTTCATTGCATGTCTTAATCATAAAATACATATTTAACATTCATTTTTCAGAGGAGAAGGGGACGACATTGAGGATGAGATGGCTGGATGGCATCACCGACTGGATGGACAGAACATTCATTTTTAGATACCTTGAATTTAAACATACTTTTACAGTTCCCTTTATTTTATAATATTTCAAATTTTTATGATTCCCTTTAACCCTGAAGAGTCAGGATATTTAAGAACCTGTCTGGCTTCATCCAATCCTATGAGTCTAGTGATTAATTTTATTCCTTTCAATTTATGGTTCAGCAAACACAATGATCACTCTCCTCTTCCTTCTCTTCTTCATTTGCATCCTTTTCATCATCAATAAATATTTAACATCTACTCTGAATACTGCACAACAGGGCTTCGAAGGCTTCAACTTCTGTCCTTAGATCTCAGAGCAAGAAGTTGAGCTAAGAGAACAGTCCTAACTCATTCTCCATCATTACTATGGCCAGGATGGACCATGGTAAGCACAGGATATACTGATTTAATAAAGATCCTGTTCTCTTGGAGTCTGTGCTAAATTGTAGGGAGCAAGCAAAACTAACTGCATGCAGCAAAACTAACTGCCGAGCTGAGGAAAGAAGTTTTGCCAAATTGTTTTCACTGTGTCGTAAGATAAGTGTTAACTCCTCTCGGGCCAGTCAATTGTTTTTGCCCAGACACATGCTTAGGAGGCCTGAGGATGCCGATTATTAATACAAGTCATTCTTATCTTGTGATTAAGGTCACGAGGACTTCCCAGGTGGCACTAGTGGTAAAGAACCCACCTGCCAAGGCAGGAAACATAAGAGATGACATGGGTTTGATCCCTGGATCAGGAAGATTCCCTGGAAGAGGAACGGCAACCCACTCCAGTATTCTTGCCTGGAAAATCCTGTGGACAGGGGAGCCTGGCAGACTACAGTCTGTAGGTTGTAAAGAGGCACACACGATTGAAGCAACTTAGTACAAAGTCACAAGGAGACCAATGTCCTTAGGAACTGTGAGATCTTAAAGCTAGAAAACCAAATTACAAAAAATTACTTCCGTTTTGGCCCATTGCACTCTGAAATTTCAAATCACCCTGAGAGTAACATGTGGCTTGTTTAGACCTTCCCTTCCTTTTGAATGTTGATTTATTATGATTCTACTTGCTAACAGGACTCTGAAAGGAGAGCCCCTGGGTGAGTGAGGAGATGCAGGTCTTGGCTGTGGGCTGAGCTTAGCCATCCTTCCTAGTGGATCGACCTACAATGAGCAAGCCTCCTCACTATGGAACTAGGGCTTGACTGAGGCTGGAGGTGAGGAAGGAAGGAAAAGTCATCCCTGACCCAGACCCAAGAATTCCAGGTCCCTGTTCTTTTCCCCACGTGGCACTAGTGGTAAAGAATCCTCCTGCCGAAGCTGGAGACAAGAGATGCAGTTCGATCCCTGGGTTGGAAAGATCCCTTGGNCTTCATTTGCATCCTTTTCATCATCAATAAATATTTAACATCTACTCTGAATACTGCACAACAGGGCTTCGAAGGCTTCAACTTCTGTCCTTAGATCTCAGAGCAAGAAGTTGAGCTAAGAGAACAGTCCTAACTCATTCTCCATCATTACTATGGCCAGGATGGACCATGGTAAGCACAGGATATACTGATTTAATAAAGATCCTGTTCTCTTGGAGTCTGTGCTAAATTGTAGGGAGCAAGCAAAACTAACTGCATGCAGCAAAACTAACTGCCGAGCTGAGGAAAGAAGTTTTGCCAAATTGTTTTCACTGTGTCGTAAGATAAGTGTTAACTCCTCTCGGGCCAGTCAATTGTTTTTGCCCAGACACATGCTTAGGAGGCCTGAGGATGCCGATTATTAATACAAGTCATTCTTATCTTGTGATTAAGGTCACGAGGACTTCCCAGGTGGCACTAGTGGTAAAGAACCCACCTGCCAAGGCAGGAAACATAAGAGATGACATGGGTTTGATCCCTGGATCAGGAAGATTCCCTGGAAGAGGAACGGCAACCCACTCCAGTATTCTTGCCTGGAAAATCCTGTGGACAGGGGAGCCTGGCAGACTACAGTCTGTAGGTTGTAAAGAGGCACACACGATTGAAGCAACTTAGTACAAAGTCACAAGGAGACCAATGTCCTTAGGAACTGTGAGATCTTAAAGCTAGAAAACCAAATTACAAAAAATTACTTCCGTTTTGGCCCATTGCACTCTGAAATTTCAAATCACCCTGAGAGTAACATGTGGCTTGTTTAGACCTTCCCTTCCTTTTGAATGTTGATTTATTATGATTCTACTTGCTAACAGGACTCTGAAAGGAGAGCCCCTGGGTGAGTGAGGAGATGCAGGTCTTGGCTGTGGGCTGAGCTTAGCCATCCTTCCTAGTGGATCGACCTACAATGAGCAAGCCTCCTCACTATGGAACTAGGGCTTGACTGAGGCTGGAGGTGAGGAAGGAAGGAAAAGTCATCCCTGACCCAGACCCAAGAATTCCAGGTCCCTGTTCTTTTCCCCACGTGGCACTAGTGGTAAAGAATCCTCCTGCCGAAGCTGGAGACAAGAGATGCAGTTCGATCCCTGGGTTGGAAAGATCCCTTGGAGGAAGGCATGGCAACCCACTCTAGTATTCTTGCCTGGAGAATCCCATGGACAGAGGAGCCTGGTGGGCTATAGTCCATAGGTCATGAAGATTTGGACACGACTAAAGCTACTTAGCACACATGTTTATTCTCTGGATAGCTCCGATGGTTCATGTTGCAGCCAGTGGAGGTGGCACCAAATCTCTTTTATGAACTGGTTACCCGGTTCATATAAGAGAAGAAGCAAGAGACAGAGAACAGTGGCACACACCTGCACGGTTTTTTTCTGCATGGAAACTGGGGCTGACCCGGATCTGGAGGCTTTCCAGTTCATGGATGTTGCTCCTGGAGCCATCAGACTCTCCCGCCAGGAAACAGACTCAGTCACAGTCATCCTGGCTTTCGTCCACTGATCGAAGCTCTCAGGGATCAATAGGAGAAAAGGCTCCGAGCAACAGGACGAATGCAGGCAGGACGTAGTGTTCTCTTCACAGAGGGGGATTCTGAGGCTCTGAGAAGCCATGTGCTCTTTGGTGGGTCTGGCTGGTGAGGGGTCAAGTTGGGGCGGACCTCCCATCTCTGAGTTGGAAGGCAGTTCAGAGTAGCTTCACCAATCTTAATGGGCTGTGAAAAGGGGAGAAAGAGAGTAGAGGCCCAAGGAGAAGGCAAGACAAGCAGGAAGGATGGAAAAGGGCAAGAAAAGTAAGTGGATCCAGAGAGAAAGGAGGGGAAGAAATAGGTGAGCGCTCGGGCCCTGGGCTTGTGGTTTGTAACACGAAGGGCTGGGGAAGGGGCAGGGGGCTCCCTGCTCAGACGTGTCAGCTCCGGGGAGGAAAGGGATGGTGGTGGCCCCTCTCCATGTCAGCCACTGGGGGCTTCCTCTTCTTAGAGAATTCATCGCCATGTTCTGAGTCTTACTCCTGGCACCTCAGAATAACAATCAACTCCTTAGTACTGGAAATTGAAATCCTGGGCCTTTGAAAATACGATTTTGAAATAAAAGAATGATGAGATAGTACCATGGCACCCGAAGTCACGCTATCATTTAACTTCCTCTCTTCCATACTCAGCCCTGAACCTTAAAATCAGGAGCTTGTTCTGTTCAGGGTTTTATTACAGCACCTAGCACCTAACTCAAGAATGGGCACAAAGCAGTGAGCAGGGAGCTGAGGGGTGTGTGTGTGTGTGAGCACACAATGGGGATGGCAAGCTATGGGGCCTCAGGCTTTCTGGGCTAGACTCCTAAGTACTTCTTGGTAAAATCTGTGGGTCAATAATCCTTTAAGAGGATGGAACTTTTTTTTAACTGACGTATCATTGAGACTTCCCCGATGGTCCAGTGGTTTAGAATCTACCTTCCAAGGCAGAGGACACAGGTTCAATCCCTGGCCAGGGAACTAAGATCCCACATGCTGCCGTGCAGCCAAAAATAAATAAAATAAATACTAAAAAATAAATAAATTGTATCACTGATTTACAATGATGTGTTAGTTTCAGGTGTATGGCAAAGTGAATCAATTATATATATATATGTATACATATGGGCTTCCCTGCTGGCACCATTGGTAAAGAACCTGTCTGCCAAGGCAGAATATATAAGAGATACGAGTTTGATTCCTGGGTTGGGAAAGTCCCCTGGAGGAGTACATGGCAACCCACTCCAGTATTCTTGCCTAGAGAATTCCATGGACAGAGGAACCTGGTGGCCTCTAGTCCGTGGGGTCACAAAGAGTCAGACATGTCTAAAGCGACTTAGCATACATACATGTATACATGTATATATATGTGTGTATGTATTGTCTTTATACCAAATATACATATATATTCTGTTTTAAATTCTGTTCCATTTATTTTTTTTTCCATTCTCTTCTCATATATTATAAAGTATTAAGTAGAGTTCCCTGTGCTATCCAGTAGGTCCTGTTGTTTGTCCATTTTATATAGAGTAGTGTGTATCTGTTAATCCCAGTCTCTTAGTATATCCCCTTAATTTATTGTCACCTTGCTTCTCCCCTTTGATATCCATAAGTTTGTTTTCTAGGTGAGTCTGTTTCTGTTTTGTAAATAAGTTCATTTGGGTCAGTTTTAGATTCCACACAGAAGTGATATCATATGATATTTGTCTTTCTCTGCCTGGCTTACTTCACTCAGTATGAGCATCTCCAGGTCCATCCATGGCATTATTTTGAAAATGCAGCTCTTTCCAGGCAGAGGGAGCAAGAGGGTGTTTGATGGTTTGTCACCATCAACCTGGACACAGCAGCATCCTCTTCTTTGCTACCTGATGGGTTTAAGGTGCTGATGCCCAAGGTCATCTCATCTTAACAAGTGCACACTGGAGGTGTAGGCGGGGTGGGGCTGGGTGAGATGGGTGGTTGAATGCTCCCCCCTGTTTGTATAAGATGCTTCCACAGGGGCTGGAACTTGACTCTCTTCTGCCGTGAGACCAAGGCTAAACCTTGGCCCCGTCTGCTGGCTTCTTCTCATCCTGGATGTCGTCGGAGGAGCAGGAGAGAGGCAGGCACGGCGGGGCTGGGAGGCGTCGCTCCTGGGAATGGCTTTATCTGTGCCCTTTCCAGCACGTAGGCTTTGTAAATAGACCGGGGTCCCCACTTCCCTGCTTTGTTACTGCTGCTATCGCCAGGCCCTGGAGCCACCGGCTTTTCTGTCAAAGACACTTGTTTATGTGTCGTCTAGAAAGCCAATGACTGCCGGGAGGGAGGCCAGTTCACGGAGCTGTGTGTCTCGAGGGCAGGCCAGGGGTGTCTTGTCTCCTCTTTTGATTCAATGGCCTGCTGGGAGCTCAGTGGTACAAAGCAAAGTGAATGTCGTAAGCCAGGTTTCCACAAACAGACAGATGCTAAACTGCGTCCAGTCTTCCGGTCAATTGCCAAGATTTGCTTTCTTCTGGGAGTGGACTTCCGAGCTGTGCTCTATTAGCAGGACTTAAACCAGGTTTATCCACCTCAGACCAGGTACCGTTGCCAGAAAAGAAGCAGCAAAAAGGAAAATAAGCATTAAAAAAAGAAGTGTCAGGCTGGACAGGGGTATCCTTTGCAAGGAGAACAGAATAAAATAGTCTCTCTGTTTTTACTAGGGTAAAATAGACAGACATAAAATTCATCATTTCAGCCATTTCACTGGGGCACTTATTAAATTCACAAGGTTGTGCCACATCCCATGTTCTATCACATTCTTACCACCCCATCCACTATCTCTGTTTTAAAAGCTAAGATGCCAGCTGCCTAATTAAAAAACCAACAATTTCAATCAAGCAGTGATCATAGCAATCTGTTACTAAAATCTCAATATTTCATATTGACCACCACAAGCAACTAATGCTGTGGACCATTAGGAAGAGATTTAGCAAAGTATGTACTTTGACGTGGGCAGATATATAAATATTTTAAAACATTATTAGATAAATTCTTATGTGGATAAAATACATTTGCAGTAATATTTGTGAAAAGATGGGCAGGTTTTATTGAAATTTTCCTTAGTTGGATGAAAGGTAATTTGACACATAGATGATTTTGAAGAAATCTAATTTTGTTGCTTTTATAGCCATAGGGCATCTCTACCAATAGAAAAGAGAAGGCAGGAATATATTTGATTATTTTACTTAATAAATAGAAACATGTCCTAAACTTAGTGAAATATGTCAGACCAAGACAAATACAGTATGTTTTCATTTATGTGTAGAATCTAAAAGATAAGCCAAATGAGCAAATATAATAAAATGAAAACAGACCCATAGATCAGGTAACAGACCAGTGGTTACTAGAGTGGGGAGAGTTGAGGGGAGGGGCAAAAACAGAAGGCGATTACGAAGTACCAATGACTAGGTATAAAATAGATAAGTTACAAGGATGTAATGTACAGCACAAGGAATATAGTCACTATTTAATATTAACTTTGTATGGAGTATAATATATGAAAATACAGAAATACTATGTTGTATAACTAATATAACACTGTAAGTCTACTATACTTCAGTTAAAAAAAATGTAGCTAGGTAGATAGGTAGCTATAGATAAACAATAATATTCTTTATTATTATTGAGAAGTTAGAAACTATAGAATTATTCGTTCTATATCAGAAAGTAATATCATACTGTAAATCTGTTAGATTTCAATGGACTTCCTAGGTGGCTCAGTGGTAAAGAATCTGCCTGCAATGCAGAAGACCCAGGTTTGATCTCTGGATTGGGAAGACCTCCTGGAGAAGGAAATGACAACCCACTCCAGTGTTCTTGCCTGGCAAATCCAATGGACAGAGGAGCGTGGGGAGCCTACAGTTCATGGGGTTGTGAAGAGCTGAACATGGCTTAGTGACTAAACAACAACAACAAATACAAGAATTGACTAAACCAGGTGATAGATTTAAAGTGTTTCTTATGTTATTCTGTCTCTATTTCTTCATGTTTCTATGTTTTATTCATAAAAATATGAAAATTAAATAAAGTAATTAAAAATATGAAAAATACTAAGTCCATAAGGCTTCAGATTTGGTGGATTAGGGTTAAAGCTCAGATCCATTATTTCTGAAGTTGAAATTATACCTTCTTATTTATTTATTTATTTGGCTGCATTGGGTCTTAATTGTAGCAGCAAGATTTTGATTGTGTCATGCAGGATATTTCTTTGTGGCTCATGGGCCTTCTAGTTGCAGCATGTGGGGTTAGTTGCTCTGGGGCATGTGGGATCTTAGTTCCCCGACCAGGGATCGAACCCTCATCCCCTGTACTGCAAAACAGATTCTTAACTACTGGATCGCCAGGGAAGTCCCTACTTTCTTTCATGTGCATAGTTTACTTGGATTATTATCACAGAAAATGGGCTTGAGATTGGGTGAGATTGTGACTTCTAAGTCAGCTAAACATACTTCTAAATCAGCCCTTGTGTCCCTGAATTTCTTTCTGGAGATGATGCCCACCCTCCTTCAGGAAGTCTTCCTACAGCAGTATCTTCCTCTCTCCTTCCTCCACCAGCTTCAACAATTACTTGCTTTGTTACCTTAGGCCATTTGCTCAAACTTTCTAAAAGGTGACTTGAGTGTGAAGTGGAGGTAATAGCAGAACCGCACTCCTAGTCTAAGGATTGAAGGAACTAGTGCATGTAAAATGCTTGGCACAGTTTCTGCCAAATTTGCAGCACTGCTAACATTGGCTCTTTCTAGTCGTCATCTGCCTTAGAGTGATATTATTTGTCGTGTCTTATGCTATCAAACCACTTGAGGGCAGGGGCACGATATGACTTGATAAATAAACTCTTAAAGAGAGATTTGCTCACCCAATTGGTACACACATCGTCAAGGCTGTATATTGTCACCCTGCTTATTTAACTTTAATGCAGAGTACATCATGAGAAACACTGGACTGGAAGAAACACAAGCTGGAATCAAGANAAGTTAAATAAGCAGGGTGACAATATACAGCCTTGACGTACTCCTTCCCCTATTTGGAACCAGTCTGTTGTTCCATGTCCAGTTCTAACTGTTGCCTCCTGACCTGCATACAGATTTCTCAAGAGGCAGGTTAGGTGGTCTGGTATTTCCAACTCTTTCAGAATTTTCCACAGTTTATTGTGGAAAATTTCAAGCTAATACATATATTAAATGAGGATAAGATTCTGAAAAAGTTGCGGAATGTAAAGGTATTTTGGGACGGGGGCAATATGGACTGATGTCAGATTTCTGATGATTTCTGAAAAATCTTGCTTCAGTACTTTAAACAGATAATGATCCTGGTGCTAGAATTCCACTGGTGCATTGGAAAGTTAGATAAAGTGTTTCATTCACAACTTCTTTTTGTTGATTAGTTCAGCTAATCTTTTTTTAAAAAATAATTTTTATTGGAGTATATTGATTTACAATTTCTATTGGTTTCAGGTGTATAGCATAGTGATTCAGTTATACTTGTTTTTATTCACAAATTTAAATTTCCCCAATACACTGGAGGTCACATCTTTTACAACTATTCATTTTTTTCTTTTTCTCTTTTAAATTATGAAAGTATGATAACACACTGACAGGAGACTTAGAAAATACATAGTACAAGGTTACATATACTTTCACTATATATTGTAATTATTCTTTGCAACTACTTAAATTTAAGATGAAAATGTTTGGACGGCCATGTATCAATATATAAGAGTGGAAGGCAGCTTTTCACAATTCTTGAAAGGAGTGGAGGCTGTCATCACTTTGTAGATGAAGTCATAGTATTAATGAAAGGAAACATCCCTGGACATTTGGTTTAACCTAAACCTACAGAAGCTCAGCCTGCAGAACTGAAAATAGAAGCGACCCTGCCATGGCGCTGCCACTGCGGAGGCACTATTTACAGTCAGGAAAGTGAAGCTCACGGCCACACAAAAGGCCTCCCCAGTTGATTGTGTTCTGCTGACTTCCTCACATTGTGGGCCACCAGGATCTGCTGGCAAGAGAAGGGGTGAGTCAGGCCCCAGGGCTGACTCCAGGGCCCAGATAAGGCATCTGGAAATCTCTGGGAGCCCCAAGGAGTGGTGAGGCAGCCGCCCACTCTGCCCAGGTTGCCTGAGGGGCCCTGCCGGGTGCCTGAGTGAAGGCAGGTCCGTTCCAGGCCTCGCTGCCTCCGCACAGTCTGAGCCAGACTTGATTCAGCTTCAGAAACGGAGTCTCCTCAAGGAGGGGGAACACTCAGAGCCACGCTGGCCCTTGGAACCAACACATTCTTCTGTGTGTGAATTCCTCCAACAGAGCCTTCAAGATGCATCCCTATAGGTTACAACCCAGACAACCTCTTAATAACCTGTCATTTTGCCTAGAAATATGCTGTGCTGGCTAAGTCGCTACAGTCGTGTCTGACCCTTTGCGACTCCATGGACGGAAGCCTGCCAGGCTTCTCTGTCCATGGGATTCTCCAGGCAAGAATACTGCAGTGGGTTGCCATTTCCTCCTCCAGGAGATCTTCCGGACTCAGGGATCGAACCCACATCTGCTGCATCTTCTGCATTGGCAGGCGGGTTCTTTACCACTCCCTGGGACCATCCACCCTGGAGATCTCTCCACCTGTGCCTCTCCACACCTGCCTCGTGGCTCCCCCACCCCCACCTGCTCCCCACCTGATCTCTGGGCTATTCTGTCCCCCCTACCCCATCTGTGAGCCTCGTGTCCTGATGAGATCGCACCACAATGAGCGATGAGATGCTCCCAGTTATGTGCACGGATCCTGGAGCCAGGGTGTTTCCTCAGACCCAGCCCTGTACTCATGATCTTATGCCCTGGGACACACACCACCTTTGTGGATGGCGCTTTCACATCCACAGCTGTAAACAGGGCTCACCCAGGGTGCCTCTCCTCGGGTTGCTGCGAGGATTAGTCCAGCACTGATCTTGCAGAGACCCTAGAGCAGGACCAGGCTGCAGAGCTGTTACTGCACTTTGACCTGTGTAAGACCATCCTCAACGGGGTTATCAGCCCACTATTAAATTTCTGCTCTCAAGTATCTTGAAGTTATGTGCTAGACACCTGGCATATGTATGCTGCTCACAAAAAGACATACCTTCTGCTTTTCAGGGACTCGTAGTGGGTATTCATGCTTCTCTCCAGAGCCCCTGTGACCACANTATCAGCCCACTATTAAATTTCTGCTCTCAAGTATCTTGAAGTTATGTGCTAGACACCTGGCATATGTATGCTGCTCACAAAAAGACATACCTTCTGCTTTTCAGGGACTCGTAGTGGGTATTCATGCTTCTCTCCAGAGCCCCTGTGACCACACAGTGAGTGACTCCTCCTCCCTTCTTTTTTTCTTCTCTTTTTAAAATATTTATTTATTTGGCTGTGCAGGCTCTATGTTGAAGCATGTGGGATCTAATTCCCCGGCCAGGGATCAGACCCCGGTCCCCTGGGATTGAGAACAGGGAGTCAGCCACTGGACCACCAGGGAAGTCCCCCTCCCTTTCTTCTTTCTTTTTCCTCCCTCCCTCCTTCCTTCCTTCCCCTCTCCTTCTTTTCAGCAAATACATGTCTGATGCTGCCCTATGCTGGGGGTGCTGCTTCGGAGAGCAAGGTTGCTCCTCCATGGGATGAACTAACACTGGAGAAGACAAATAATAAATGCAGACGTGGATAAATAATATGACACAGGAGAGCAATAAATACTCCACAGAAATCCGGAAGGGAGGGTATGTGCTGCCATGCAATGTAGCTGCTCGGTCTGGGCGCCTCTCTGGAGTGAGACAGGTGGGGGTGCAGGATAGGGGCGCAGGAAGGGTGGACTTAGTCCAGATCTGTGGGAAGAGCCATCAGGCAGGGGAGAGGGTGCCTTCAGAAAGGAAGTGGGGGATGCAGAGGGAGATCGTGGTCTGCTTGGTTCTCAAAGGTGTGTGGTCAGGGCTTGGTCTTGATCCCAGTACGATGGGAAGCCTCAGAGGGAGAAAGTGACACGATCCAGTGCGTACTTATAGAAGGCTCCTCTGCCTGCGAGAGGCATGTGGAGAAGAGTCCAAGGAGCTGGGGGATGTCCAGATGGGCAGCAGTGGAAGCACATACCGGCCTGGCCCCGAGATGCTGGTACTGACCCTACAAGGCAGTTCCTGAGCACTAACTTCAGCCTTTTCATTTTTTAAGTTGATTCTGTTGTCAGAATCATAGCTCCCAAACCCTAATCTTATACTAATTAGAGGAGTTTAATAGGAGAATATGTTAAGGAAATTTTAAAACACGTTTCCCACAAAAATTTTTATATACCAGAAATGGAAGAGACAAATTCAGTCCTTTCATCTCTATCTGATTCAACTTAGTGTTGATGTAGTTTTAAATATCTCCTGTGGTGAGTCTTCATTGTTTCTTAAAGGCAATTGTTTTCATATTTCAAACATCCTTCTAGTAAGAATTTAAATTGTAATTTTTTTCTTCTATTTTAAACTAACAAAGAGTCATTGAATGTATATTCAGTATAAGAAGAGCTGACTGAGGGATTTAAAAAATTGTGACAATACTTTTTGAATTAACTTCTTACGTTCACTAAATTATGTTGGACAATCCAAAAGGAATTCCTGTCTGTCCTGTAAAATTTTGTATTCCAGGTATTTCTAGGTTACTAATCTTAATCTCTTACTCTTCTCTTGTCCCTTAGTTCACATCAAAAAAGGGCAAAAAAAGAATCATTGATTAGCCAAGCTAGACATCAAAGGACTGATCTTCCCACAAATCAATCCCCTGGGGTCTTAACTGCTTTGCTGATTTCTCCGAAACTTTCTCATTTGTCTATTGAACCGCTCATTCCTACAGCCTCAGGTGTGTTGTCAGAAATTCTTCCCTTTCCTGTTTTTTTGCTACAAGTTGTTTCCCAGCTAGCAGTTCTTGGAAAAGTGAGTTGCTGCCCCCGTGACTAGCACAGGGAACACCAGATCTCAGAGACGCAGCCCCACCTCATCTTGGACATCACAGGGACTAAATCTCAGACTCTGGGGTCCTCCTCTTTAGAGAATGATCATTCCCATCAAGCACAAACGTCGTCGCTTTGCCTTTGTTGTTTCTTTCAAAAACGAAATTAATGCGATGATAACCTCCTTCTCCCCAGACCTGGGTATCGATTTCTGCTTCATTTTCTGGCCCCTCTTCTCAGTTCTGAAGACACTACCGAAGGGGCGTTATTGATCAGCGGGCTGCCGGTCACTTCCTTGGGCACGAAGGACACAGACCCTGTCACCTCCGTGCCCCGGAACAGACCTGNCTTCTCCCCAGACCTGGGTATCGATTTCTGCTTCATTTTCTGGCCCCTCTTCTCAGTTCTGAAGACACTACCGAAGGGGCGTTATTGATCAGCGGGCTGCCGGTCACTTCCTTGGGCACGAAGGACACAGACCCTGTCACCTCCGTGCCCCGGAACAGACCTGAAGGTAAAGGGTCAGAGATGAAAGGCTTCGGATCAGTTCTTTGTAATCAGCCTCTCAGGAAGGCCAAGCCTCTGTTTACACCTGTCCTTGGGGTTTAAGATGGAAAACTTTTACTCCCAGGTCCAGACGTGGATGTAGGTGAAGCAGAACACTTATCTTTCTCAGTTTCTCATGGGGGCAGATGGATTGTTTGTGGTAAAGGCAGTTTGCCTTTTTAGGAAAAAAGCTGATGCATCCTGGGTCTTTCGTTTGTTGCCTGCCCTGCTGAGACTCCATCTGTTACAGAGATCTTAATGCTTTAGACGTCGGCTAGAGAACACCCAAATTAATTTCCCCTGAGAAAGGGCCCTGAAAGATTCCTTCTTCTTTCCTTGGGTTGCAACGATGTCATTGATTTCATTGTTAAACCGGAGCAGAGAGGGTCAAGGGAGTTTGGGGAAGCTGAGAGAAAGAATGCCAGAAAAAAGGCATTAGTCATCTACCTTCACAGAGTGGCCTCTGACCATTCAAGACTCTCAACCACCACCTGGAGAAGAGAAATGTTCTAAAGTGGCCTTGGCTTAACCTACCCCTTCTTAGGGTGCACCCAATGACTAATTTTTAAAAGCAAAGTTGCATCTTGAAATTCTGGTAACTGCTGCTAATGTTTCATAGTATTGCTAGGTTATTGCCTTAAAACAGAAATGTGTTTCCCATTTGAACTGCACCAATCTTCTATTCTCCCTGCCCCTCCTCACGCCCTGGCCATTTATATCCTTACTTATTAAATAAGGGCAATTATTCTCACACATGTCTCCTAAGTTCTTTGTAGTTGGTAGAGCCGCGAACATGTGAAAAGGCAATACGTCCAATAGGCCACAAAGAATGGGAAAATGTGCAGAGTTCAGTTTGAGAAGAAAAGTGTCTCTTGGGGGCTTCCCTGGAGGCCCAGTGGTTAAGACTTCACCTTCCAGTGCAGGGGGTGCTGGTTCAATCCCTGGTCTCAGAGTTAAGATCCCACATACTTCTTGGCCAAAAAATCAAAACATAAAACATAAACAGTGTTGTGACAAATTCAATAAAGACTTTAAAACTGGCCCATTTAAAAAAAAAAAAAAAAACAGCTTTAAGAAGAGAAAATTGGCTCTCTTGCTTCATGGGATGGTGACGCTGGGGCATTTGGGGGTGGGCATTGTGCCCTGTGATTCAGATCAAGAACAGCCCCTTTTCCCCCCAAGGAGCGAGGAGAAGAAGCAATCTGGTCTCAGAGCAGTAGGGTTCAGCCCTCTTCCCAGAACCTGCCAGGCTCTCTCCCAGATGCATCCAATCTGGCTCCTGACCCCACGAGAGCCCCCTCTTCTTGGTCTCCCCTATCCCAGCTCTGAAACTAGAAGGCAGGTATGTTTGAGGTTGTATAGTTACACCTGCCCAGATGGCTTAACGGTAAAGAATCTGCCTGCCAACGTAGGAGACACAAGAGATATGTGTTTGATCCCTGGGCCAGGAAGGAGGAGGAAATGGCAACCCACTCCAGCATTCTTGCCTGAGAAATCCAATGGAGAGAGGAGCCTGGTGGGCCACTGCCCATGGGGTCGCAAAGAGTCAGACACAGTGAGTTCACACACACGGCTACACCTGCAGCCTCTTTAGTAGAGGGCACACCTAACTGCTCGGTGCCCCAGTTAGAACACCTGCATCCGAAAAACATAATTGGAAATCATTTCTACAACCAGCTGAATATAACTAACTATAAATACAGGGCACCTCTTTTTTCCAAAGCTTAAACGTGATCAGCTCCACAGACCCCTGATCTGCTCAAGCAGCAAATGCACAGTGCTCCATTTCTCTTTCACATGGACATCCAACTCTCCTGNTTCTACAACCAGCTGAATATAACTAACTATAAATACAGGGCACCTCTTTTTTTCCAAAGCTTAAACGTGATCAGCTCTACAGATCCCTGATCTGCTCAAGCAGCAAATGCACAGTGCTCCATTTCTCTTTCACATGGACATCCAACTCTCCTGAGTATTTCAATTATTCATAAAAATTGAGCCGTTTTTGGAAAAGTCCGTATAGAAAGATTAATTCTGTTTGTCTAGAGTTGAGATTGTTTTGGTCAACCTTAGCCAAGGAAAGTCCCCAGACATGTGACTCATGGAGGCAGCATTCCCTTCTCTCTGCTTCTCTGCGGTTTGTTTAACTCTGTCATGAAAGAAACAAGGTGGTTTTCAGAGATCTATCTGCAAATGCTAATCTTGTTGTGATAAGCAAGAAATCTATGCTATTTGCTTTAGAGTATTTCCCATCAACATCAAGCCCAGTTTGTAACTCAGTTTGTGTCATAAAACAATTCACATGGACACTGGGATCAGCAGACCTTTGATGACAGTGTCAGTCAAGATATGACCCCTTTGTACACGACTGCTCCCAAATTCTGCAGAAGATTGCCTCCTCCTAGTTGTTGGGTGATTCTATATCACTAATTAACAACATGGAGGACATGAACACTGCTTGTCCAATGAGTCTATGACAAAATTTAAATTCACTCCTTTAATCCATGTCGCTAGTCAGGAAAAGTGCCCTTTCAGAATTTACCTACTGTGGTTGCATTAAGTCTCCAGTATTTACTGCTTGCTTGTTTAATTCATTGACTTTACAATTCTCTATCTCATCCTGTATATATTTGCTTGTATATATATACATATATATAAAACCATTTGTATGTACGTGCCTATGTCACACCCATCAGTGTGTATTTCCTACAAACTTTCCCCCAAATGGGAATATTCTCTTACAAATCCACAGATTAATGGTCAAATTTGGGAAATTTTAAATTATTTCAAAGCTTTAATATGTATCCTGTATTCCAATTTCTTGATTATTTCAATAAGGTGCATCATGGCTATTTTTAAAAACACTGGTCTGGTGTAGGATCCAGACCAGTGTCATTTGTTACACTTAGTTGTTGTGTCTTGACAGTTTTCTTAAATTTGGGACAGTTCCTTAGGATTTATCTTTTAATGTCAATGTCTTTGAAGAATATCGGCTGGTTACTTTTTAGAGTGTCATCCGATTTGGGTTTCTCTGAATTTTTTCTTGTCTCCTTCCCACCAGCTTTATTGATGTAATTCTGTAAGTTCCTTAAATTTTCTGGTCCTTCGATTCTTTGACTGCAAAAAAGAGAATAATAGTAGAAAAATTACCACTCAGTAAATTTAAGGATTTAATAAATTAATGTAGATAAATTGTCCATGTTCATTATGTTATCAGCTATTTTTCTGATTTGAAAGCATTATTCTAAAAAATGTGAGCTATACATACAAGGAATGTTATTCAGCCTTTAAAAGGAAGGGAATTCTGGGACTTCTCTGGCCATCCAGGGAAGTTAAGACTTCGCCTTCCAAAGTAGGGGATGCAGGTTTGATCCCCGGTTGAGGTTCTAAGATCCCACATGCCTCACAGCTGAAACACCAAAGAATAAACAACAGAAGCAATATTGAAACAAATTCAATAAGGACTTTAAAAATGCTCCATATTTTTAAAAATCTTTGAAAAGGAAGGAAGTTCTGTCACTTGAAATAGCATGGAAGAACCTTGAGGACTTTAAGTGAGATAAGCTGGAGACAGAAGGGCAAACACTGTGTGATTCTACTTGTGTACAATATATAGAGATCGAGTCAGTAGAGAAAGACAGAATGGTGGCTACTAGGGTTCAGGTGAAGTGGGTACTGGGGAGTTTTAATGTTTAATGGGACAGAGTTTCAGCTGGAGAGGAGGAAAAAGTTCTGGAGATGAATATTGGGATGGTTACACAATGATGTGGATATACTTAAAACCACCTGAATGAAAACTTTAAAACGGTTAAAATGGTAAATTTTATGTTATGTATGTTTGTGTGTGTGTGTGTGTGTGTGTGTGTGCTCATTCAGTCATGTCCGACTCTTTGTGGTCCCATGGGCTATAGGCCACCAGGCTCCTCTGTCCATGGGCTTCTCCAGGCAAGAATACTGGAGTGGGTTGCCATGCCCTCCTCCAGTGGATCCTCCTGACTCAGAGATCAAACCTGTCTCTTAAGTCTCCTGCATTGGCAGGTGGGTTCTTCACCATCAGCACCACCTGGGAAGCCCCCCAGAAGTGTTAGCCACTCAGTCGTGTTCAACTCTTTGCAACCTCATGGACTGTAGCCCACCAGTCTTCTCTGTCCGTGAGATTTCCCAGGCAAGAATACTGAAGTGGGTTGCCATTTCCTTCTCCAGGGGATCTTCCTGATACAGGGATTTAACTCATGTCTCCCACATTACAGGCGGGTTTTCTATCACTGAGCCACCTGGGAAGCCTTAGGTATATTTCCAGCACTAAAAAAAAATTTGGAATCATTATTCTGACTGCTGTGTGGAGAATGGGGTGGAAGACTAGAAGATGCAGGTCCAGAAGTCAGGGGCTGTCACCACTGTCTAGTGGAGAGAGGACAGGGGTGGCAGTGGAGGTGCCTGGCAGAAGATGCTTTGGGGATGTGGTTTGAAGTAGTTGGTAACTAGGGTGGGAACTTGCTGGCAGGTTGGATAGGGGGCTGCAGAAGAAAGAGGGGACAAGGAGAGATTTATTCTCTCTGGCTTCAAAAGTGGATGATTTCAGGCTCTGAATCTTTTAAACCCTAACTCCCCAACTCTCTCTCCCCAAGGCCCTGGCTCCCAGGCTTCTGCTTTCTGTCTCTATGAGCATCATTCTCTAGGGAACTCACATACACGGAATCACACAGTATTTGTCCTTTTGTGTCTGACTGACTTCTCTTAGCATAATGTCTTCAAGGCCCATCCAGGCTATGGCACGCAACAGTGCTTCCTCCCTTTTTGAGGCTGCATACTAGTCCTTTGTACGAATATAACACATCTTGTTTATTTGTTTATCCACTCATTAGTTGTGTCCATTTGTTTTGTTTTAATTGTTCGTTTTATTTTTTAGATTTTTACATGTATCACCTGTTGTTAGTAGTGCTTATAAACATAGCTGACATGTATCCAGAACAGAACATGTTAGAAGGCATTTTCACTGAAATGACTTCATTTAACAGTGTGATCTCATTCATTAGCTTTCCTCTCTCCTATGTCACAAGCACTGTACCCACTGATTGGACTAGGTATCACCCTTCATGCTCACAGCTACTCTGTGAGAGAGGAGCTGTTACTCTAACATCTGGGAAAACCAAGGCACAGAGCAATTAAGTAACTTGCTCAGAGTCACACAGCTAGTGAGTGGCAAAGTGGTGGAGCTAGTGCTCTAGCCCAGGTGGGCTCAGCCCACAGCTCCTGGGTTTAATCAGTCTTCTGAAAGCTTCACCCAGGCCCTGCTACTCTCCAAGAATGAACATCAAGTCTTCAAGCTGGTATTTCAAAAGATCACCTTACAGGGACTTCCCTCGTGGTCCAGTGGCTAAGATTCCGAGTTCCCAATGCAGGGGACCTGGGTTCGATTCCCTGGTCAGGGAACTGAGACCCAGCAACTAAGAGTTTGCACATGGCAACAAGAGATTCTGAACTTGGCAAATAAAAAATCCCAAATGCCTCAGCGAAGACCCAGCATAAATTTTAAAAATTTTAAAAAATTTAAAAAGAACTTCTTTTTAAAAAACAGGATCATTGTACATATTGTTAATTATGGAGCACACATATCCATATAATATTGCACCATTTGAGTTGAGACAAAGCATTGTTTTGCTTTATATTTTATTTTTGCATTGTCAGAGCATATTTTCTCTATCAGTTCATAGTTATGCTGACTTATTTTTTTCTTCTTCATCACAATTCAATTACTATAGACTAATATTAATATTATGATATCCTGTAAAGCTTCTTATGAAAGGGGTGAGGAACTCTCTCAGATGTTCAAAAGTTCAGTTTGTCAATTTCATTGATATGTTGAGACTATTCACCCAAACTGAAAGGGACAGTGGAGCAGAAACCTGGGTAGTTCATCGAGGAAACTACTGGTTTCCTTTTCCTTTCGGGGGCACTTTGCTGAACTTTGCACTGCAGGCTTCTGCTTTTGCTGGCGTCCAGTCCTGCTTCTTCCCAGGGCCTGCCTGTTTCTTTATTGATCCATCTGAATGGATCTTCTTCTCCATCACCTTTTTCTTCTTTTCAGCAGAGTTAGAGTCTGGAGGTGACAAGCAGATGGTAAATAATGAGAAAGCCAAGGACACATCTAATCTGAGAACCCTGAAGTAAGGTCTAAGTTCAGCCCCTCCAGGGAGAACTAGCTGACTCGCAGGGTTCAGAGTGTCCAGGAGATCAGCATGGAGGAGGCAGAGGTGACGTGTGGCCGAGTCTGCCGAGGCCCAGATGCCCAGGGGCCCAGGGAGGGTGTGACTCACTGAGCTCTGCATCTGTTCATTGAAATACTGCTCTCACTTGACCCCCAGATGGTGCCTTGAAAATAATCTTGGTGTCAGGCACAAGTTTGTAGGCTGTGTGAGTTTCCTCATTGTCAAGACTAAGGCCTAGGAACCAGAAGAGAAGGAATAAGAGGCAAAGAGGAGATGAAGGACAGACAGAAAGGGAAGGAAGGTCCTTGCAGCCAGGGTGATAGCCACACTTCCTTCGGTAATGTTCCCGGGCTCCCGACCATGGCCCGCTTTCCGGATGCAAGCTAAACTGTGGGAATAGCAGCAGCCACAGAGAGGACGAAACACCTCACCCTGGGAATTCTAAGGCTGCTTTTGGAAGCCAATGCATATTTTTTCCAAAAGACTCTAGAGCCTCAATAAAGCCTAGGGCTGGAAAAGATGTGAGACACACAGGAATAAACACATACTGAACTGAGCATCACAGTTGTCTTTGATTTTTAATCCTGCTCATTATCACGAAAGGGTGGCCTTTTGATCTCCACTGGATAAGAGATGTTATTTCAGTGTAAAAGCATCAGCGATCCCCTGAGTCTACAGAAGCAACCAGTGGCACCAGGCAGCCATGACTGTTCTGTTCTGAGCCCCAGTCCCACTCACATTTCTCCATAGAATCTTTGAAAGTAAAATTGCTAATCACTCAGTCATGTCCAACTCTTTGTGACCCTCTAGGCTGCAGAGTCTCGCCATGGAATTCTCCAGGTGAGAATACTGGAGTGGGTAGCCATTCTCTTCTCCAGGAGATTTTCCCGACCCAGGGATCGAACCCAGATATTCCTGCATTGCAGGCAGATTCTTTCCAACTGAGCCACTTTGTTGCCACTTAAACCCAGAAAACAGCAGCTGTGGGCTGGAGCTGGAAAGCAAATCTAGAGGCACACAACAACCGTGAGGGGCCCTGGGGAGAAGCAGCCGGCTGGCAGGGGGTCAGGGAGACCGGCCAGGGGTCTGGGGAGGCCGAGGAGGGAGGTGGCCGGGGAGCCCTCGGGCCAGGCTCCCACACAGTCAGCAGAGGCTGGGATGAACTTCCTCCAATTCCACGTCCATTGTTTGGTCTTTATTACAGTCTCACTGTCCATCACGGACGGAAGTGAAATTGGTCTGGAAGGGCTTCCCCTTCCCACAGTCTCTGTGGTTGTGTATTGATAGATGGCTTTTAAGTATAATATCCTTTTAGACAGGAAAATTAAGCTGATCTATCCATTTCATGGGCAGAACTATTGTTGTTGGTTTTTTTTTTTTAACACAAGAGACAATGTATTTGCCTCTTCAGCCCGCCGAGACTTCCTTATCATACCAGAGTCTAAAAAAAGGTGATGACTTAATTCCCTAGGCTGTCCCCTAGGTCAGGTCAGTAGGAGACATGGGGTCAGCATACTTGGTCACCCTGCTCCCCAGCCCCAGGCCATGGCCAAGTGGTCTCAGGTGTACACAGGTGAGCGTGGAGGAACCAGACCCCCGCATTCTTCCTGGTCTTTTTCGCTGGCTGTCTATAACCCAGAACTCTGTTTGTGTTCCCCCAGAAGGCCTGTCTCTTCTTGTGTGTACGTTTTTGTCTATGACTTGGAAGCCCCATACTGCTGCTTTCTGTTTTATCTACAGCCCTTTCAGACCCTGGACAGAGCAGATTGACGTTTGGGTTTCATCACCATCCTTCTCTGTCAGTATAATTAGCTATTTCTGTGGCCCTAGAAATGCCTGTCAAGAGTACATCACGGGCTTGCCTGTTGGTTCAGTGGCTAAGACTCTGTGCTCCCAATGCGGGGGGGCCTGGGTTTGATCCCTGGTCGGGGAATTAGACACCACATGCCGTGACGAAAGATTCCACATGCCACAACTAAGACCTGGTGCAGCCAAAGAATTCAATATTAAAAAAGAAAAAAAAAATTTTAAGAACAACCAAAAAAATTTTTTTTAATTTAAGAGTACATTCTATTTTCTTATAAAGCTTTATCCCTAATGCAAGATATAGGAGCAACCTCAGTGTCCATCAGTAGAGGAATGGAGTGACTAAAATGTGGTATATATAATGGAAAACTACTCATCTATTAAAAAAAGAACATAATTTTGCCATTTGCAGCAACACAGATGAACTTGGAGGGTATTAGGCTAAGTGAAGTAAGTCAGACAAAGAAAGACAAATACTGTATGATGTTACTTATATATAAAATCTAAAAAAATACAACAGCTTGTGTACACCTGTGGTGGATTCATGTCGATGTATGGCAAAGCCAATAGAGTATTGTAAAGTAACATTAAAAAAAATAAATTAATCAATTAAAAAAAATACAACAAACTAGTGAACATAGCAAAAAAGAAGCAGATTCACAGATCTAGAGAACAAGCTAGTTGTTACCAGTGGGAAGAGGGAAGAGGGGAGGGGCAAAATAGGGGTAGGGGATTAAGAGGTACAAACTATTAATTATAAAATAAATAAGCTACAGAAATATATTGTACGATGCAGGGAATATAGCCTATATTTTATAGGGACTTCCCTGATAGCTCAGTTGGTGAAGAATCTGCCTGCAATGCAGGAGACCCTGGTTTGATTCCTGGGTTGGGAAGATCTGCTGGAGAAGGGATAGGCTACCTATTCCAGTATCCTTGGGCTTCCCTTGTGGCTCAGCTGGTAAAGAATCTGCCTGCATTGTGGCAGACCTGGGTTCAATCCCTGGGTTGGGAAAATCCCCAGAGAAGGGAAAGGCTACCCACTCCAGTATTCTGGCTAGGAGAGTTCCATGGACTGTATAGTCCAAGGGGTCGAAAAGAGTCGGACACAACTGAGTGATTTTCACTCCACTTCACTTATAGTAACCATAAATGGAGTATAACCTTTAAAAATTGTGGCTCACTATACTGTACACCTGTAACCTATATAATGTTGTATTAATAAATCCACTATACATCAATTTAAAATAAAACAAAGATGAAACACTTTATCCCTAAAGTTTTCCTTTTATCAGGTTCTCCCTGTTCCCATCTTTGTTGTTATTGTTCAGTCACTCAGTCATGTCTGACTCTTTGTGATCCCATGGACTGCAACATGCCAGGCTTCCCTGTCCTTCACCATCTCCCAGAGTTTGCTTAAACTCATGTCCATCGAGTCGGTGATGCCAACCAACCATCTCTTCCTCTGTCATCCCGTTCTCCTCTTGTCCTCGATCTCTCCCAGCATCAACGTTCCCATTTAAAACAGTTCAAAACCACTTGTTTGATCTCATGCTGACAGTGCTTATTTTCCCTAACACCATGAACACTGTTAGATGACTGTTATTTTCACTAATGTTTATGGAAGGATTTTTAGACATGCTTTCTTATGCTAGCATGCATTTTCTCATTTAATCTCAAATAACCCATGAGGTAAATATGATGATCATCCTCTGTTCTGCAGATGAGAATACTGGGGTTTAGACATGGAAATAATATGCTCTCATCTATAGCTAGCAGGGTTGGGGTTGAAGTCCAGCCTGTCCCCCTGGGAAGCTGGGCCACTGCCCCTGAGGTTCCAACTTGGGGTGGACAGAACCCTTGGGAGTGAACTGACTGGGTGGCCCAGAAAGGTCCCCTGGATAACACCATGGACTCCTTCCTACCTTGAGAACTGCTGATCTCTGGATAAATTCCACCACTTTTTCATTTGTTTCTACCATTAAATGAAATTCCTTTCAGTGTGTAAAAGTTAAATCAAAAAACCAACCCACTTGAAATGATTATTTCACCTTCTATACTAAAAAAGCACTTAGAAAAAAAAATCTTGGCTTGGGAGAGTATTTACTTCTTTAAAGGCCATTTGTTCTTGTCTCGAAGCATCTTTCTGTTAGAAGAATCTGGCAACCTGTGTCATCTTTGGAACATTTGAATTGGAACAGGATTTATACACTCTTTATCATCTGGTGAGACTTTTAAGAGGAAAGTGTCAACATAAATTTGGAATTTCCTGACTTCTGCAGATTTGAGTTATAATCTGGACATGACTAGAAAGGAAATCTTAAAAAAAATATTTTAGAGTGTTTTATTGTGGAAATGTCCCCAAACATTTTCATCCCAAGNCGCAGGGAGGGCAGAAGCCAGCTGCTGGGAGTGCAGGGCCCACAGCAGACGAGTTCAAAGTGGAGCACAGAATAGGGCAGAGCAGGATGGACTCAGCCCACCTGTCAAAATGGGGCCCAGTTGAGGGACCATGAGGTCGTATTTCAGCAGCAGTGAAGTAGGTCCCTGAAAAAATTTTTGGTGTTTCTCAAGCTACTTCTCCACTACTGAGAACGCCACCTCCAGAATACTTGGTGTCACGTGGAAGCTACAAGTCAGCGTTTCCCACTGCATCTTCCAGCACCAGCTAAGTAAACCTTTCAGACATATCTGCTCCCCTCCACCAACCAGCTGAGATTTGCGGGATGTTTTCTTCCCTGGTCTTCTTTCCTGTGTCCACCTACTTCATCTCCATCACCCCCAACCCTCAGTTTTGCTGTCACAGTTTAACACTTTCTTGTGGATAGTTATTAGGTTTCCCCGGGCAATCAGTATCTATCTTATTTCAGTAATATTTGACACTTAGATAATCCCAGTCAATCTTCTATTGTCTCTCAATTAGACTGAGCTCTTTGCATTGCAAGTTTCTTCATTCACCACCTTTTCCCTCTCCTCTTCATCTCTCTCTCCCTTGAAATCTCTGTCCATACCCACTTGTTTGGTTAGGGGCTCTGAATCCTTATCTCGTATGAGTGGCTTTCTCTCTCGCTGGCAGGTGAAGCTCGTCTTTGCTGGTGTAGGAATCTAGAGTTGCATTTTTTGGGTCTCACTTGTGCACAGATGTTATCTTTTTGTGTCAGCGTTGTATTGAGAAATCAATACGTCGGATTATTTTTCCTTTTTAAGTTACTCATGGTTTCTGTTTGGCAGCTTATAAATTTGGTTTTCCTTCAAACTTAGATTTCAGGAATTTTATCAGAACATGCCTGATCCAGATTTCATCATTTCTGTAGACTCTGGTCTTTATTCAGTTTAGGAAGGCAGCCTATTTCAGTTATTTAATCATTTCCTGTCCTCAGTAGGTTCCATATTCCCCTGCTGGAATTCCTGATGTTTGCACATTTTCCTCCTGGATCTGTCCTCCAAGCATTTTGTTTTTCCCGCTAGATTTTCAAATGTTTGTGTTTTTCTTTGTGTGTCAATATATTTCTTCTACTTGATCTTCCAACTCACTACTTGTAACAGGAACCATCTTCTTTATCTACTGAATTTTGTTTCTAAAAATTCATGTTTGGTCCCATTTCTCTGCTGTTAATCCTTCAATGTCATGGTGATCATGGTGATAATCCTTAAATGCTGGTGGTGATGTGTGTGCATGCTAAGTGGCTTCAGTCGTATCTGACTCTGTGTGACCGTAAGGACTGTAGCCCACTGGGCTCCTCTGCCCATGGGATTCTCCAGGCAAAGATACTGGAGTGGGTTGCCATGCCCTCTTCCAGGTGATCTTCCCAACGCAGGGATCGAACCCACATCTCCTATGGCTCCTGTGTTGGCAGGAGGATTCTTTACCATTGAGCACCACCTGAGAACCCCCCAAGTGCTGATGGTGAGGCGCCAAGAGCCTTCTGTCTCCTCCAGCAGCTCTGTTTCTCTCTAGCTCCTGGGTCCCTTCCTAGAGCTGCTCTTTTGTTCACTGGGGCTTAGGTCCAACTCCTGGGAGACTTCAGTAGCGTCAGTCCAAAGAGCATGGGAAGATGCAGAGACCCCCTGGGTGAGCAGTGAGCTGATAGGCAAGTTGTTAACCTCTGTGGGGACTTCAGCAGAAGGTCCCTTGGCTTCCTGGGTCCCTTGACTGACTGCTAAGGCTGGTGCCATTCCTGCTTCTCAGCAGTGGAGGAGGACTGGGCCCACCTGATAAGCCTGGGGAGAGGGTGAGGAGGAGCCTGGGAGGAAAGATATACTCATGTCATTGCCACGTCCACCCCCTCCACAAAGGGCCACAGGGGGCTAGGTGCTCCTCAAACTTGAGGAGCTCTCCAGCACTGGGCCCAGACTCTCATCTGGCCCACAGAAGCCAGCCTCCAAGGCAATCTTATCAGAATCCTGGCAGAGCCTGGGTTTTCCTAGCACCCTCAAGGGCCTACACGCCAGTGGAGGGGGGCTGGTGGTAACTTCCCTACCCAATGTCTCATCAGCTAGAAAATAAGGATTCTAGGCCCCCCATCCTAGACATACTGAATCAAAATCTCAAGGCACAACCTGGAATCTGTATTTGTAATCTACTCAGGTGAATCAAGGAGAAGGCAATGGCACCCTACTCCAGTACTCTTGCCTGGAAAATCCCATGGACGGAGGAGCCTGGTAGGCTGCAGTCCATGGGGTCGCTGAGAGTTGGACACGACTGAGCGACTTCACTTTCACTTTTCACTTTCCTGCATTGGAGAAGGAAATGGCAACCCACTCCAGTATTCTTGCCTGGAGAGTCCCAGGGACAGAGGAGCCTGATGGGCTGCCGTCTATGGGGTCGCACAGAGTCGGACACGACTGAAGCGACTTAGCAGCAGCAGCAGCAGGTGAATCAAGAGCAGAATTAAGTATTGATACCACTGATTTAAGCTGATGCTATCACCTAAGGGTGCCATTCTAGATGTGCTAGGAGCTGAAGGTGCCTTGGTGAGAGTTCTGACCCTGTGCTTTTACACTCAAGGGTGCTAACTCACCTGAAGTCCTGACATAGACTCTTTTTCTTTCTCAAGCCAGTTTTCCTTTCTCTCCTTAGACCATGATTTTTCTATGACATTCAAAATCTGCTGCTGCTGCTAAGTCGCTTTAGTCACGTCCNGACTGTATGTAACCTGCCAGCCTCCTCTGTCCATGGAATTCTCCAGGCAAGAATACTGCAGCGGGTTGCCATTTCCTTCTCCTCACAGATGACTGCTGCTGCTGCTGCTAAGTGGCTTCAGTCGTGTCTAACTCTGTGCGACCCCACAGACGGCAGCCCATTGGGGTCTGTCATCCCTGGGATTCTCCAGGCAAGAACACTGGAGTGGGTTGCCATTTCCTTCTCCAATGCATGAAAGTGAAAAGTGAAAGTGAAGTCGCTCAGTCGTGTCTGACTCAGCGACCCCATGGACTGCAGCCTACCAGGCTCCTCCATCCATGGGAGTTTCCAGGCAAGAGTAGTGGAGTGGGATGCCAATATAATTCCTGGCACATGGAAGGTATTTAAGAACCTGAATTCCTTCCTCTTGGGAGACACCCTCTCATACTGAGCTAGGAGAGGTTCCTGGTACCAAGACTCATTTTTCCCTCGAGTTCTCCTTGGCCTCCAGTGAAGTCGAATCCCCAGAGCCCACAAGCCCTACGGATGTCAATGAAGCACAGCACAATGCTGGCTGGACCGTCGGAGTCCACAGGTTTCCTGGTAGGATAGAGGGGAACTGAGAGGGATGAGCTGGGGGACCTCAGGCCACCAGCACTCCCAAGACTTCCAGTGGCTAAACAGCCAAAGTCCTCACAAAGTTAAATACATACAAATGCTATTTTAGAATCACCAGAGGTTTCCCAAATTGGCTCTGTTCAGGGCAGCTGAGAAGCAGAAAGGACCTCAATAGCCTCAGTGCCGGGCCCTTCGATTGCCACATGTCTTAAGAGCCTGATTTCCTCTGCTCAAAGCTTTTTCAGAGGTCATCTATCTATGAGAGTAAGATAGATTCCAGAGTCAGATGAGCCTGCCCCTAAATCTTAACTCCGTTACTTACCAGTAACCGGTAACTTAAACTCTTCATGCCTGTTTCCTCCTATATAAAAATGAGAACGAGGCTAATACCTGATAGTGGTGTAGACATGAGGATTAGAAGGGTTAATATAAGCCAAGTGCTTAGTACAGCTCTAGTATGTAGTTGTCCTCTTATCCCCTCACGCTCCGTAGTACCTGCCAACATGCCTCATTCACTGTGTGATGGACAGGAAGTACTTTAACAACCATATGAGATACAAATGACAGAAGGAACAAATGGGCAGGGATGATGAAATCCATTTTTCTTTTGACTCAGATGAGTGGTGTGTCCTGCCCTTGGTTGCACAGCTTAGTAAAGATGAAACCAGACCTCTGGGCTGAAAGCTGACTCCCAGGGTAGCTACCTGTCCCCCACAGCAGCATACCCACCCTGATCTCTGACTTTCTTCTTACTCCGTTTCTTTGAATGGCAAGATGTGGATGGAACCAGTAACGACATATATGAATTTTGAAACAGATCTCCATTTTTAATGTGGGAAGGAAACCATTAGGATGTCAACCTCCGGGCAGCTGAACGAGCATCTGTAGCCCATACATGGGGCACTGGGGACCGGAGGCTCTGAGAAGTAATTGCCACAAATAAGCCTCAACTGGACATTGATTTATTCAGCCTGTTTGCCTGATTTCCACTTTGAGCTTGTTTCATCAGCTACTCCTCTTTGTTGCTGCTTCTCAGGAACGTGACCCCCAACTCACTGGGATGGAACTGTGCTCACCCATTACCTCATTAATTTCTGGGACTTTGCATTATTATTTACACCCTCCTCTTCTACCTTCTTCCTCTGCAAAATTCAAAGTATTGGTGGGAATGAGACAGATGATGTGGCATTTCTCCATAATGTGACAGGACCTTTAGCTGTCATTTGCAACTCTGACTGTTAAAATTCAACCAAGCCAGGCTGCAACATGCCTCGGGAATGTGAGGGTGTGGAAGGAGGAAACCAAGGCCAAGAATGGGGAGCTGGTTGGACGGCACAGGTATCTTATCGGTTCCCAGAAGCTGGTGCCCAAGGGTGATGGGGAGTCCAAAATAATGACCATGCTGATGTGGAGACAGCACTTACTAAATTCTTACTCCACACACATCATCACATGGATCTTTACAACAACCCTTTACAAGAAGGTGGACTTAAAGAAGATAAGTGACTTGCGAAAATGACAGAAATGGGATTCAACTCCATGAGCATTTCCTTACAAACACCATGCTCTTTACCACCATCAAAGCCTCCTTTTGTTTCAGTTCAATCGCTCAGTCATGTCCGACTCTTTGCAACCCCCTGAATCACAGCATGCCAGGCCTCCCTGTCCATCACCAACTCCCGGAGTTCACTCAGACTCACGTCCATTGAGTCAGTGATGCCATCCAGCCATCTCATCCTCTGTCGTCCCCTTCTCCTCCTACCCCCAATCCCTCCCAGCATCAGGGTCTTTTCCAGTGAGTCAACTCTTTGCATGAGGTGGCCAAAGTATTGGAGTTTCAGCTTTAGCATCAGTCCTTCCAATGAATACCCAGGACTGATCTCCTTTAGAATGGACTGGTTGAATCTTCTTGCAGTCCAAGGGACTCTCAAGAGTCTTCTCCAACACCACAGTTCAAAAGCATCAATTCTTCAGAACTCAGCTTTCTTCACAGTCCAACTCTCACATCCATACATGACCACAAGAAAAACCATAGCCTTGACTAGACGGACCTTTGTTGGCAAAGTAATGTCTCTGCTTTTTGATACGCTGTCTAGGTTNTCTTTGCATGAGGTGGCCAAAGTATTGGAGTTTCAGCTTTAGCATCAGTCCTTCCAATGAATACCCAGGATTTATCTCCTTTAGAATGGACTGGTTGGATCTCCTTGCAGTCCAAGGGACTCTCAAGGGACAGTGGATAGGACTCTGCAAATTCACTGCATAGGGCACAAGTTCAATCACTGGTCAGGGAACTAAGATTACATGAGTCACCAGGCCAAAAAAATATTGTACCCCCAATAAAGTTAAGGGAAAATAAATTAATTCTTCATGTATTCAAAAAGTTATTTGAATAAATCTTCAGACATTTTAGAGACTAACTGTGTCCATTAGATGCAGAATCAATGGAGGTCTCCTCAACGCATGTCAACTCGAACTTAGAAATAAAGAGGAAGAGTAATTTTACGCAGCTGGTAAAAATGTAGCTTCACTTGATGGTCTTGCAAATCTAAACAGTACTTATGGTTTCAGGACATATATATTGACACATAGTCTATGAACTAATTTTCTAAAATATTAATTTATTTATTTGGCTGTGCCAGGACTTAGCTGCAGCACTCTGACTCTTTGATCTTCATTGAGTAGGGATCTAGCTCCCCTGCATTGGGAGCTCAGTGTTAGCCACTGGACCACCGGTGAAGTTGCTATGAGTTCATTTTCATATTAAAAACTGAGATAGCATATATGATACTACATCAACATGAGAGATACTTTTAAATGTAAAATTAAATTAAAAATATTATTTTACTGAGTACAGACTGCAAAGGAAGTTCATCTTTAAAAGTCTGGATTTTTAACTTCCTGGCTCTCTTTTTTGATTTATACAGTTAAGAAATATCCAAGTCAGCATTTCAGTAAATAGGGCTCAGTCGTGTCCAACTCTGCGACCCCATGGACTGTAACCCTCCAGGCTTCTCTGTCCACGGAATTCTCCAAAGAATTCTGGAGTGGGTAGAGCCCACTTCAGTGGAGAAGATACCTTCTCCTTCTCCAGGGAATCTTTCCAACTCAGAGATTGTACCCCTGGGTCTCCGGTATTGCAGGCAGTTTAAATAACTCACTTTTTTTTTTCCTATTTTTATCAACCAAGAGAATTTAGAATACACACACACACATACACATATGATCCTTCCTAATTAAAATCTGTCTGGATAGTACCATTTCAGATCATAATTATAGCAAGTCTATTTTATCTAAATAAATAATTCTTTATAATTAGTGTAACTGTTATGTAATTATGAACTGTCACCAAAACTTACATTGTTCAAGAGCAAGTGATCTTGCATTTCAAGAAGTGGCTCATGGATGTTTTTTTAAGTAAATTATAATGATAAATTAGCAGTCTTATCTTAAATAAATATCTTCTAACATTTTCCCTTGATTTCCATGCCCAAAGCAAATAATTTATTTCAGAAGGATTTTTTTTTCCTGCTGACAGGGAAGTTTAAAAAAATCATTTAGCTGAAGAAGGCTTCCTGATAATCAGAGAATCTTTGAAAGCTTGACCCTGGCCATCACTAGATGACGGTCTAACCCCGGGGGTCCCCTCAAGAAGAGGAAACCTGAGTGAGAACTTGGTCTCCTCATTACTGGAGGGCACGCCTGCCAGCCCGGGCCATGTTGGAAGAGGGAAATCTAAGCAGAAGCATAAATAGCTGCCGACAAACCTCAGGAAATAGCAGTAAGGGGGAGTCACCAAGTTGTCAGATCTTGGGTTTTTTGCTTTGGGAGGTGAGATGAAAAAGCAGGAAGTATCCTTCAGTTCTTCAAGAAATAGAAATATTTGCCAGTCCAATGGATGGAAAAACACCATGTTTCAAAAGTTTCCAAACAGTGACGATTACAATTAGGATTTGGGTGGGTTTTATTCAATTTAATTAATTTATCAGAGTTTAGTTGCTTTACAATATTGTATTAGTTTCTGCCCTAGAGCAAAGTGAATCAGCTAGACATTTACGTATATCCCTTCTTTTAAAAATTTTCTTCCCATTTAAGTTACCACAGAGCATTGCGTAGAGTTCCCTGTGCTATGCAGTAGGTTCTCATTAGTTACAAAGTGTCGATAGTGTATATATGTCAATCCCAATCTCCTAGTGATCCTCCCCTGTGTTCACATATCNCATATATCCCTTCTTTTAAAAATTTTCTTCCCATTTAAGTTACCACAGAGCATTGCCTAGAGTTCCCTGTGCTATGCAGTAGGTTCTCATTAGTTACAAAGTGTTGATAGTGTATATATGTCAATCCCAATCTCCTAGTGATCCTCCCCTGTGTTCACATATCTGTTCTCTAGGTCTGTGTCTCTATTCCTGCCCTGCAAATAGGTTCCTCTGTACCATTTTTCTAGATTTCATAAACAGAAATCTATATGTGATATTTGAAATCATATGATATTTGAAATTCATATGTATATGAAATGTCTATACATATGATATTTGCTTTTCTCTTTCTGACTTATTTCATTCTGTATGACAGCAAGATCTTTTTTGACCCACCACCTAGCGTAACAAAAATAAAAACAAAAATAAACAGGCTTAATAGGCTTTAAAAAAGACTTTTGCATGTAAAAAAGTGTGCAAACCATAAACACACAGCTTTGATTAATGCTATTCTCTTTTAAAATAAAATTATAGTAAAAGTATATGTGGCACAAATCATGCCATTTTAACTATTTTGAGAGTGAACTTCTCAACAGCGTTAAGTGCAATTACAGTATTTTGAAACTACCAGCACCATCTACCTCCAGAAATTTTACGTCTTCCCCAAAATGAAAGCCCAGGCCCATGAAACACTCCCAATTTGAATAATATAGTAACTATTTGTGGGCTATGAAATTATAAAATATTTTAAAATTTTAGCTAGAATTATAGGTGATTTTTTTTCTTATATGTGTCAGATTTTTTTTTTTTTTAGAAAATACTAAAAATGTGAAGCTTTTGTTCCCTGGTAGTTCAGATGGTAAAGAATCTGTCTGCAATTCGGGAGACCCGAGTTCGATCCCTGGGTCAGGAAGGTCCCTTAGAGAAGTTAATGGCAACCCACTCCAGTATTCTTGCCTGAGAAATCCCATGGACTGATGAGCTTGGTGGGCTACAATCCATAAGGTCACAAGAGTCGGAGGCAACTGAATGACTAACACATACACCCCACACTGTTTGAGAGGATGCCATAAGCAAATGAACCTACTTAGCTCTGTGCCTGCTGGGAAGGTGAGACTGGAGCCAGTGGGAGCAGAGCAGTGAGGCGCTGTGCAGGTGTTTCTGCCACCTACTCTTTACTCTGTAGACAGTCAAGCATGAGCAGGCTCAGCTCTTCCTTCCTCAGACACAGGAAAAATGGGACATGCAGATGCTCTAGAGAAAGGCAGGCCCAGGGGAGAGACGGAAGATAGCAGCCAAGCAGAGGAGGACCCAGATCACTTCTCACCACGGTCTTAGGGAGAATGATGACCAAAGATATTGCTATGGCAGGATGCTGACTACCACCTGGGTAACCAGGTAAACACGAGTCTCGGTCCCTGAAAGGCACCTCGCCTTTCCCACGTGGGTGTGGGAAATGGGAGCTAGAGAAAGTTTGCTGAAAGAGGAGAAAGTCCAGGAGGTAAGAGGAGCAGGGGAGGGCATGAACCCACCTGAGACCATGGGTGACACCCTGGAGGGAGACACCCTTAGACCCCCGCCTCGGGTGGTCACGGGGCCGACTTTATCTGAAGGCTGAGGAGGAGACCAGAGCACGAAGTTCAGAAAGGAGGCCCTGGGCAGGAGGAGGCGCAAGGACCGGGAGGAGGGCAGGTGATAATTCCAGTGGTCCCTAGGGGTCTACCCTGATTCTGTCCACGTGGCCCTTCAGGGAGTGGATGAGGTGCCACTCCCACCCTGGAAGGAGTGGACCAGGACGGGGAGCAGGTGGGGTCGGATTTGCAGTGGTGGGTTTGCTAAGGAGGACAATGAAAACCGACAGGCATGTGCTGTGGAGCTCTGTGGAGGCCGAGAAGCTCAGCAAGGGGCCATCAAGTGGAACTGGCCCAGGACTGCTCTGGGATGGACAAGGGGCGTTGGGGGAGTACGCAGAGATGGAGCTCCCGTCCCCTGTCCCTTCTGAGAGGCCAGAGATCTGGGGGCCAGTGGGGTCTCAGTGGGCCCTGCAGGCGAACTTCTGGCCTCCGCTCTTCTGGACCTGGGTTTGCACAAGCCCTAACGGTGACCTGGGGGCACAGGGAGGGTGAGGGTTGTGGGCCAGGGGAGCAGGGGACGGGGGAGGGTGTGAAGGCCGTTGGTGGGGATGTCCTGTGTCGCTTGGAGGCCATCAAGTCTGAGACCCCGGCCTGGCAGGCACGCCTGCTCTAGACGCCCTGCAGATAATATTTGTGGCTACACGGTTCTGTGTTAGCAGAGTATTTTCTAACATTGGGCCTGTAGTGTAAACTCCTCAACCTGTTTAGCTCCAAAAGTCATCCCAATGCTCTACAGTAGTTTATGAAACTGTGTTAAAATTCAATGGGGGAGATTCACAATCTAGTTTTTTCCCCCGAATACTAGAATAGGCTTTTTAAAAGTAAGAAGTATGTTCTTTTTTTTTTAAATTACTAGGATTCTTTTTTTTTTTTGACTCTTCTGTTCAGAAAGGAGAAGCTAACACCTTATTGACGGAAGAGAATGAGAAAACATCGCAATAAGGTTATGTCAGAATTCAGGGATTCTGAACTAAATACCTAAAATTTCTTCCTTTAGTGATTTTGTAATCTTTTCTCAGCAAGATTTCCCTTGAACTTTAAAAAGACGTGCAGATACAATCCTGTTTCTAAACATGGCATTGAAGGAAAGACCTATTCATACCTCACTTAAAAGAAACAAGCCACAAAATAACCAGGGGAATATCTTCATTGTACACATTGCCATTATCACAGCATCTCTATCAGTCTGACCTACAGAGAGATGTGTGCCGTTAAAATAGGATTTGCGGAGAGAAATGAGAAGGACCAGAACCCCTGTGGGACAATCAGTAACACATCCAGCCTCACGTGTGAGGCACTGCTGATTTTGGCAGAGTTTAGGAAATCTAGCCTCCTCATCTCAGAATGCTCTGCTGACAAAGGTAGTGTTTTGTTTTTCTGAATGACTTAATAAGTAANCTACACCCACAGTAAAGAAACTCACTGTTCTTCCTAGTTAAATCAACATGAGGACACTGAATCACTTTGTCCTGGAGAAAACGGCACAGAATAACTAACTCAGGTGATACAGATGAGATGAAGGTTCCCTCTCCTTGGAGTTTTGTTTGCTTCTCAAGAGATGAGCAATGTGGAGCAGGATGTGGAGAAAAAGAGGGGTTCGGGGATGAAAGAACTCAGGTGGAAGAAAAGGGAAACTAGGTGAGCCACCCAGAGAAAAAGAGGTCCTGGAACGGGGATGAGGGAGACAGAAAAAGAGAAAGCCTTGTGGGAAAGAATGTACAGAAACAGGACGGAAGAACAGCCAATTTGCTGCCAATAAGGAGCTACAGGGAAAAGAAATACAGGAATGAGAGGAAACGGTGACAGGATGCAGCTTCACAATTCTTTTCAGAGCTGGAGCTCATGACGGCTTCTTGACATTGTCTCTAAGTGTGTGTCCACGCCGATCCCACATCCAGGCAGGCTTTCTCTGAGAGGCAGTCCAGGGTCAAAAGGCCAAAGCCCCTGCAGTGGTACTGGAACCTCCACTTTTTGGACATCACAGCCATTTGATGAAAGTGTTTCCCAAAACTGGGAGTTTGGTTTGTGATGAGGTGCCTACAGAACCCCAATCACTATATTCAATTTCTTCCTCTGCTGTGTTTCAATAGGATTTTAATAAGGTCCTATGCCAAATTTAAAACTGTTCGATGTCACAAATCAAAAATAACTCGTTTCAAAAATAGAGGAGATCAAGGCTACAAGTTAGAAGTTGTAGCAGAACGTAAGGTTTGAGCTTACAAATCCCTCATTTTTTTAAACAAAGATTTTCTCCAGAATTGGAACTTTTATTTGTTTAATAAAAAGCTACCTACTGAATGGAAAAGAACCAACTGTTGAGAAAAAGTGTTCTGTGCATGTACATCCTCATGTTGACATTATTAGTCTCCATTTC
>SJYV01055318.1:1048809-1085823 GCA_006410875.1 Neotragus pygmaeus | reverse complement strand
CTTAAAATTTTTTTTTATTAAAATAGAGTTGATTTAAAACATCGTGTGAATTTGTTGCTGTATAGCAAAGTGATTGTTACACATACACACACACATATACGTTCTTTTTTATATTCTTTCCAATTATGGTTTATCACAGAATATTGAATATAGTTCCCTGTGCTACACTGTAGGACCTTGTAGTTTATCCATTCTATATGTAACAGTTTGCATCTGCCAAACGCAAACTCCCAGTCCATCCCTCCCCAGGCCCCTCTTGGCAACCACCAGCCTGTTCTCAATATCTGTGAGTGTGTTTCTGTTTTGTAGACAGGTTCATTTCTGTCATATCCTAGATTACACAGATAAGTGATTATCATGTATTTGTCTTTCTCTGTCTGACTTCAGGTGCAAATGGCAGAAACTACTTGTTTCATTCTTTTTTCTTGGCGAGTAGTATTCCATTGTACATGTCATTTTTCTTTTTAGTCCTCTTGAAACATCAAACTATTAACTGAGGATTTAGAAACAAAGTAACAACACAAGGTCTATCATTCAAGTAAGGCTTTATCAGTTCTGCCCAAAGATTGTCCATCAGAAGGAAGATGGAGTTGTGAGTAGGAAGTGGAGAACACTTCCTTCCAATTTCCTGTTTAGGTTAACATTCTTCCTGACCTGGCACCTGTCTTCTATAATGCTTTGTAAGGTCTCTCAAAGCTCTTCCGTGGGACTATAGAATGTCTGAGCCTGAGAGAAGTGGAGGGATCCTCCAGGCTGGGACATTGTGGGTAGAGAGGCAGCAGCTGGCCTGCAGACACTCAGCGAGTCTGGAGAAGGGCTGGGATCAGAACCTGGGTTCCTGACTCCAGCATACCTGCTGCCACATTACATCACCTTCTTCTCTGCTCACTGCCAAGAATGTCCTTTGGGCATGTCCCAAATTCCGGGACATAGTTTCAGAACCATGAGCCAATCCGATTTAAAGGAATTCGTGTTGGCTCCCCAGCTGTTCAGCTGTCCTTCGTGCATGTTCACAAATGATGAGTGAGAGGAAGATGGCAGGGGGACATCACGAAGCAAAGCCTGACACCAAAACACTCTAGCAGTTTGGCTGAGCAGTGGGGAGCAGACATAGCCTCCTGCCATCTAGCTCCTCCTCCAACCATGGCGAAGTCTCTCTGGCCTCTGTCATGGGATTTCCATCAGGGTTAAGGGCATTCACTAGTAGGTCATACAGTTAGCTGCTACAGAAAGTGATAGATGGAGATTTTTATTCTGTGTGTTAGTCACTCCAACTCTTTGCAACCCTTTGGACCGTAGCCTGCCAGGCTCCTCTGTCCATGAAATTCTCTAGGCAAGAATACTGGAGTGAGTTGCATCTCCTTCATTGGCAGGTGGATTCTTTACCACTGAGCCACTAGGGAAGTCCTTTTATTCTGAGGTGCCCATAACAACTTGGCAGCATCTGACGTTGCCCTGGGCAGTCCTCCCCCTGCAGTGGCGTGTGGTCTTTCAGCAGCCCTTCCCCACAAGGTTCTAGGCAGCTGCACACCCTGGTGATCCTAGCTGGGCCCCTCATGTGCTACTAAACTGCAGTTTTCAGTGTGACCCTAAGAGATCCATGTAGGAAGACTTCCCTGGCGGTCCAGTGGATAAGAATCTGCCTACCAATGCAGGAGGCATGGGTTTGATCCCTTATCTGGGAAGATCTCACATGCCACAGAGCAACTAAGACTGGGAGCCACAACTACTCAGCCCGTGTGCCTAGAGCCTGTGCTCCATAACAAGATAAGCCCCCACAATGAGAAGCCTGTGACCACAACGAACAGTAGGCCCCACTTGCTGAAACTAGAGGAAAAGCCTGCATGCAGTATTAATGACCTAGAACAGCCATAAATAAATAAATTTTAAAAAGAGATCCACATATGAATAAAAGCTGTAATCCTGTAAAGCAGTAAACAAGCCAGCTCACGTCACCCACAGATCCTCTCTGCAAAGTAAGACACTACCGCTCTGTACGAGCAAGAGGCACCTTATCCCAACCACAGTCCACACCTGCATTAGTTGAACCTATGTCTAGCAGAGGTGGCTCAGCGATAAAGAATTCGCCTGCCAGTGAAGGAGATGTGAGTTTGATCCCTGGGTTGGGAATATCCTCTGGAGAAGGAAACGGCAACCTGCTCCAGTATTCTTGCCTGGAGAATCCCATGGACAGAGGAGCCTGGCGGGCTATAGTCCCTGGGGTCACAAAGAGTTGGACATGACTGAGCACATAACATAGAGTATGAAGGAGAATCCAATCTTCATATCAGTTTGACACAGAAGGACCCCACGGTCAAGACGAATGACTACATCATCCAAAGGCCCTCCCTGTCTCTCCACTGCCTGCACCAACATTTCAGGTTCATGGGAGATTTTGTCTGTTAACACGATTCACTTGAAACAAATCCTGGTATGTGCCTTCAGACAGCCCAGTCCATCAACAAGGCTATACATAGAACACAGGGCTGTGTTTTGCAGCTTAGAGTTCCCCACAGATAATAGATTTTGCCCAAGAAAGGAAGCTTGGTCCTTCCTTATTTTTCTAGCACCCTAGATTGACAAGTCAACCCACATCCTCCAGCCAGTTGACTATCTACTTAAATATTGACAAACCGCACTGATTTTCACCAAGGCTTAGCTCTGTGCAATGATATTAGTAATGGTGGGGCTCTTTAATTTAAAATAACAGTTTCTTGCATGTATTTACTTTCTTAGTGTTAATTTTGGAGACAATTTAGGAATGGAATATTTAAGAGTCATCATGTACTTCAAGAAACAGTGAAGAAGCAGGAGCTAAATATTGTTTCTCAGAGGTTAAAGCGTCTGCCTCTAATGAGGGAGACCTGGGTTCGATCCCTGGGTCAGGAAGATCCCCTGGAGAAGGAAATGGCAACCCACTCCAGGATTCTTGCCTGGAGAATCCCATGGACAGAGGAGCCTAGTGGGCTACAGTCCATGGGGTTGCAAAGAGTTGGACACGACTGAGCAACTTAACTTATACTTTGAAAAACTGATATGTGCAACTGAGGCATAATCCGCCTGAATGACCCTCTAAAACAGACACATTCGTGTCATGCTAATGGCTGTCTCTGTTTCCTTAATGGTGGTATAATCACCTGGGGAGACACAGAAGCCGTTTCCCACCTAATCTGTGCTACCTCACTGTGACACACAGCACTTCTCTGGTTTTCCAGACCATTTTCTGACTTGAAGTCAAAGTTGTTTTTCATGTCTTAGGTTGTGGGAAGCCAGCCCCAGGCTGGCTTCGTTATGGAGACTGAAAACCATAAGGATGGACGCAGAGCTGTGGGCGAAGCCTGGGGCTCAGTGTGCCTGCCTTTTCCCAAGGCCTTCCTGACTCTTCTCTGCTGCCCACCAGGAACTGCTTTCAGGTTCACTGGGCTGTCTTTCCCCAGTCCCTAGGGGGGATCATGGAAGGAGAGAGTTAGGTTGACCTTCCAGCACTGGCTCAGTTCTCAGGGCCTGTGATCACACGAGCCCTTTTACCCAGGAATGCTCAGGGCTTAATATCCTTGGAGGGAGACCCCAGACCATCCTCTGGCTTTTTGTGCAGAACTGACCAGAATGTGGCATCAGGGAGCCCAGATCTTCAAGTATCACTGTCCTCCTGCAGTCCAGGGCATGGCCCGGGAACACCCAGACCTACGTGCCTTGTCCTGCCCCCTGGATGCTTTAGGAGAGGGGCCAGCTGTCAGGTGACTAGTTGTATACGCAGGCCAACTTGACAGGGGAAACAAAGATCTCCAGAGTTAACCTTAGAAGGTTAGCTCATTCTCAGCTCATCATCTCCTAAAGCTTTTTGCTTGACTGATGCCCAAGATTTCATGAGCAGGAATGCCTTCCTGATTCCTGGGGTCCCTAGGGCAGGGAGGGGCTCTCCATCCGCCAGCACCATTCCTAATCACTGTAGACTTGGCCCTCATGACTTACCAACTCCTTGAGAGATGGAAATAGGTCTTCTTCACCACTCTCCATCCTGAATGACTGTGTGGCAGGAGCTGGACACACCTGGGTCCTTCCCCAGGCTTCGGCCTAGGAGTGCTAGGTACCAGTTCTCTGCAGCGCCTGGATGTCACACAGGTGCATCACAGCCTCTACGCTCTCACCCTTCCCAGAGTGGATCCTTGTCTTTGGCTCAGTCATAGAGGATGAACTATGAAGAGGGTAAGCTCGGAAGCAATGATGGCATTATGAATCATGAAAATGGGTCTGTGGATGGAGGGGAAGTGACAGAGGCAAGATACTCAAGAGAAATGAAGGTCAGAGATTGAGGGAATGTGCCCAATTCATTCCTTAGCTCTGGCACTTTTCCACATACCTTAGTTCTGGCTTTGAATGATTAAATCATAGGGGTCAACCATGCTGTTGGGCCCAAAGGTCCAGGGCTCAGGAGAGAGTAGGGGGTGGTCTGGGGGTCCTCAGCACTCGTAGGAGTAGGTGAGATGGACCAGGGACCAGTGTACAGTGGGAAGAGGAGCAGCTGGGGACACATGGTCAGGAAACCCCGACAGGCAGAGGAAGAGAGCTCTGACAAGCAATATCTAACAACTCAGATTGGAAATTTAGCAGCCTGTTTCTCCAGAAGTCTTCTTATCTTTTTCTTCTGACTGGTGAATTCAGATGAGGAATCTTGTAAGAATTTTTAGTGCTTTCTTTTTCAATAATGCATAAAAATATTTCAATAAATATTGCTAACTTTTTAGAAACTGACTCTTCCTCATCATATCATTCATTATTGATAGTTCCTATTAACACTGTAGGAGAAACTTGGGGGTTGAGGTCGTATATCTATTGATCTTTAAAAATATCTTAAAAAAAATATATATATATATATATAACTAGAGCTTTAAGGGAATGGAAAACTGAAAATACCATCATAGAATTGTCTTTGAGGCCAAAATTTTAAGACATTAACCTAAGTAATGGCATATTTATAAAGAGGTGGAAGAATCTGGAAATGTCTAATCTCCATTTCCTCCTGATCTTTTTTTTTCTCATACTTGACATTCCTTTTATTCCCGAAGAGCAGGCTCACATCTGCTGTATGTTTTGCCTTCATTGATATGGATGCTCCAAAGTCAACAGGTGTTTTCTGATGTCAGAAGTCTCTGTGTTTCCTTTGGATGCCTTCCAAGCCTGGATAAAGACATGTGTGGCTGAAATGGCTTATCTCTGTCATAGCACCAACCAGCTAGAAGTTGCTGGAGGCTCTGTTGCCAGGGAATTCTCCATCAGTTTGTCCACATGATTCTTCAAACTTCCAGCTCTGAGTTCCAGGTAGCATGTGTCGTGTGATGTACACTGTGGCAGCGTCCACATGGAAACCGACAGAAACATTTTGATTCAAAACTTTGGTCTCTAGCAGTATCTAGGACTTGCTTTTAAAAGGAAATTGATGTAGCACACGGCAGGCCTTGACGTCTTACAAAACTTTTGGTCAGAGGATCCACTGAGAATCTGAAGTCTGAATATATATATATATTGCTGTCTTAAAGCACATTGTACTAAGTGCAATATTTAGAGAGTTCATATTAAACAGCCTTCTTGTATGGCAGCCCATTAATTTATCTCCATCGAGTCACACTGAAAGAAAAATTCCCAAATTCATCAGAAAAACGATTAAGATACTTTACCATATTAGTACCTTTATGTTCACTGAAATATTTCATGTGTTTCATTACCTGTTTATTTAAAAGATATGTGTGGGGACGTTCCTGGTGGTCCAGGGGTTAGGACTCCACACTTCCACTGCAGGGAGCATAGATTCGATCCCTGATTTGGGAACTAAGATCCCACATTCCATGTGGCACAGCCAAAGAAAAGGAGAAAAGAAAAAAAAAAAGAGACATGTTTGCATGTTCACTAGATAAACCTGTGAATTATATTATTCTCCTTTTCAGCTTCACTGAAGATCTTTCCAAAACAGTAAGACATTTTTTGGTATATTGTTAAAAGTAAAACATAGTCTACACACAGAATCCTTTTTCTCCTGCTCTACTTGCTCATGCCCCTCATGAGCTCAGATTCCTAAAAAACCCCTTTTCCCGTCAGGATTTACTTTGTTGACTTGCTCAGTGGCAATCAAGTTGGTTTTCCTTCTAAAAACATATCCAAAATCTCACGCTATTATAATATCAAAATCAGAACGTACTTAAGGCCTAACTTCCTAGGTTGTGAACAAGAGACGGAGGAGAACAGGCCCATCTTCCCGGGTATTTGAGATGAACGAGTCCACACACGTGAATTCCAGAGAGCAGAGCTGGGCAGGACAGGACATCAGCACACATGTCGTGCTCACAGATCACATCAAAGGGCATTTATGAAGGGTGACATTGTCTACAGTCTGAAAAAGCAGAGATGTTCCCAAGTTCCCAAGCCTTTGGGTTACCCTTTACTAGAGTTCTAGCAGTTTGGGACACAGCTCAGCAAGAGGTAGACCCTACTCCCAGATTTCCTGCTTATATTTGACTGTGTTCAGCAACCCCATGGAGGTCTCCCCACACCTGGGTATAGCCTCAGGACAAGTCAGCAGAGAGGGAACAGCCCCTGCTCTCAGTGGGCCTCCTAGGCGACTGCCCCAACATCATCCTCCCCTTGCAGAGGTCACACAGGCCCACTGATGGGCTCCTTTCCCTGGGGGAGCATCAGGACAGTATCCCTCTGCCCCCCTTGTCTCTCCACCTCCCTCTGACTTAGCCTCTGGCACCCACCACACTCCAGTGGCTTTGTTTAGTGCCCCCACCCCTATCATCTCTTAGTGTTGGTGACCCCATTGGTTTCTGAGTGACGCTCCCTATCACCACCAGTGCCGAAGTCTGACAGTTGATGGCTCTCGGACCTTTAGGCATTCCTCAGATTCACTCTGATTGTTCAGACAAGGTCTATTTTCACTTGTCTCTTATCAAGCAGGCTGAATAGTGCAGTTTGGCAGGGTTGGGCTGGGAATTACCTCTGACTGTTTATTTTAGAGAAAGTGGATCACAAAGCAATGGAGACATCTGTGTTATGGGGTAAAAACGGAGATTCCAGATTCCATCACGTGCATGTGTACTCGGCCGAGTCAGACTCTTTGCAACCCCATGGACTCAAGTCCGCCAGGTTTCCTCTGTCCATGGGATTCTCCAGGCAAGAATACTGGAGTGGGTTGCCATACCCTCTTCCAGGGGACCTTCCCGACCCAGGGATTGAACCTGCATCTCTTGTGTTTCCTGTATGGGCAGGTGAATTCTTTACCACTTGAGCTACCTGGGAAGCCTCCATACTACACTAGATCTTAGTCAAAAAGCCTAGAAGCAATATCAGATTTGATGTTCTCCAGTTTCTGACTCTTTGGAGAAGGAAATGGCAACCCACTCCAGTACTCTTGCTGGAGAACCTCATGGAGGAGGAGCCTGGTAGGCTAAGTCCATGGGGTCGCTAAGAGTCGGACACGACTGAGTGAGCTCACTTTCACTTTTCACTTTTGTGCATTGGAGAAGGAAATGGCAACCCACTACAGTATTCTTGCCTGGAGAATCCCAGGGACGGGGGCGGCAGGGGGTGCCTGGTGGGCTGCTGTCTATGGGGTTGCACAGAGTTGGACACAACTGATGCGACTTAGCAGCAGCAGCAGCAGCAGTTCCTGACTCTTAGGGCCTTTTGAGAGACAAGGAAAGACAGTGGAGAGTCTACTGAGAACCTGCGGGACTGAATTTCCTTGTTGATAATTTTCATCAACTCAAACATGCCACTGCTCTTCTGACACAATCTGTATTTTTAGAACGTGCCTTTACTTTTCTGTCTTGTGGTGTAGTTTTTTTTTTAATATATGGGACTGATTAGTTTAATATATGTCTTTAACCAGGTTATTTTATTTTGCTGAGATAAGTAATATTCATAAAGAGGGAATCCATTAGCAATATCTTAAAACACACATGAAATCTATTTCTATGTCTCAAGTGTCCCCAGCATTGAAAACCCACCCAGCCCTCGGCAGTGGAGTGAGCTGAAGGAAGGAAGGAAGGCAGGCAGAAAGAAAGAAAGGAATGAAACCAAACTGCACCTTCAGAGAGCCTCTAGTGACATGTTAACCAGCCCCTGCTCCCAGACTCCTACCTCCTACCCCCGGGAGTGGCTTTGATGTGCATCTATTCATTCTCTGGTTCCTGCATTTACCCTTGTGACCTGCGTTCCCTACCAAGGGTAGCTGTAGCTGTGACAAAACAGAATGGTGTGAAAATGTACCTTGTTTGATTAGATGTTTCCTTTGCAATCTGCCAAGGCTAACACTGAGGTCAGTGTAAGTGCATCCAAGTACCCACACGGGGGCCACCATCACACTGACCACAGCCATGGGATGTGGCACCATTATGACCTGCTTTATTTATTGATCCTATTTCAATTTTTATTTTTATAAGATTTTTATTACACAGGGAAGTAAAATGACTATAAATCACATAACACTGATATTAATTTGAATAAACTTCTACCTATAGTAGCATAATCTTCCACTGCCCGTTTTTCAATCAAATTTTATTTCATATTGGACTATATTTGTTTGACAATGTTGTGTGAGTTTCAGGTGTACAGTTAAATGGTTCCATTAAACGTATACATGTATCACTTTTTTTTTCAAATTCTTTACCCATTTGGGTCATTACAGAGTACTGAGCAAAGTTCCCTGTGCTGTACAGTAGGTCCTTTTTGGTTATCTACTTTAGATATACGGGTATGTATATGGCAATCTCAAACTCCGAATTTATCCTCCACACCCACCTTTCCCCTTTGGTAACCAAAATTTTGTTTTCTATGTCTGTGAGTCTGTTTCTGTTTTGTAAATAAATTCATCTATATCATTAAAAAAAAAATTTCACATGTAAGGGATGTCATACAGTATCTATCTTTCTCTGACTTACTTCACTTAGTACCATGATCTCTAGGTCCATCCATGTTGCTGCAAATGGCATTATTTAATTCATTTCCTGGCTGAGTAATATTCCATTGCATATATGTCCCACATCTTCTTTGTCCATTTCTCCACTGATGGACATTTATGTTCATCCATGTCTTGGCTATCGTAAATAGCTCTGCTATAAATATTAGGTGACCTGCTTTAAAGACAGGAGGCTCAAAATAAATAAAGACAGGAGGCTCAGAGAGATTTGCCCAAACTCACACACATAAATATTTGAAATCAGCTATTAAACATCATATTTCATACATGACATTTTTTTTTCTGTCATTGGCTCTTTTCCCCCGAGTTTATAATAAGCTATTTATTATAATTAGAACCCACAGAAACTGAGCTGCTTCTTACAGCACACAGTCTTGGTGCAGGAATTATGGATGGAGAGATGGAAGCAGCCTCCCATTCTTCTTCCATTGCAGCTGCTGGCAGAGCCCACTTTGACCAGAGTAACATACCTTGGGGATCACAGAAACCGGTCCTCCATGTCCGTCAATCCTGCTTCCTCTGCTCCTCCACCTCCCACCTCTCCTGACAGTTCAGCTCTTCCTCAGATTTTCTCACTTATCCATATCTCTCTTCACCCAGTCCTTTTGATAAAATTAGCCAGATCTGACTCCTGCTGTGGGCACTCAAGAGAACCTCCATCTTTGGAATTCTTATAACATTCATGGCATCGTGTGTGACACCAGCTGGTTTAATCCTCATGGCAAATCATTCCCTGATTTATAAATTACCCTCCCGAGGCATCAAATGGTGACTCTCTCAAAATCATGTAATGATTGAGTGGTAGAACGTATTGAAATCAATCATTCTTTATCCAAAATTCTGAAATGCAAGCAGCTCAAAAAACTCCCAACGAAACCTGGTTGCAGTTGATGTGTGCTTTCTTATAGTTGTTGCATTACCTAAAGTAAAATTCAAGTGGATGTGACCAAAAACCCATGCTCTGCCCCACTTGAAAGGGCTTTGAGATTTCATCGTTTGTGATGGGCCCTTTGACTGAGCCCAGTGGCCAAACATCTTTTCATGAACATCAGTAGCTTCCAGGGACTGGAGGTGGCTGGGGCAATACAGTCTCTCTCACAAAACTTGCAAACCTTGGGCTAAGTCCTGTCAAATGCATAAACATTTAACAAGTAAATTTAAAAAGTCATTCTTTCTGATCTTTTAGGCCAAAAGAAGTCCTTAAGTCCTTCCTCTCTCTCCTCAAGGTGTGTGTGCTTAGTTACTCCGTCGTGTCCAACTCTTTGTGACCCCATGAACTGTAGCCTGCCAGGTTCCTTGTGTCCAACTCTTTGTGACCCCATGAACTATAGCCTGTCAGCTTCCTCTGTCCATGAGACTTTCCAGGCAAGAAGAGTGGGGTGGGTTGCCATTTCCTCCTTCAAGGGATCTTCTCTACCCAGAAATTGAACCTGTATCTCTTGCATCTCCTGCACTGGCAGGAGGCTTCTTTACAACTGGATGTTGGAGCAGCTAAAATCTTTAAACATGTCCCTGTGGAATCATTTTGAATGAAAGTGGTGTTCACTTATTGTCAGCTTGAATGTGACTATGAGGAAAAGAGTCCATTTTCTCCCAGTTGTTTTATATTCCCTATAGGGATGGTTTCTTTTCCAGTGGAAGACTTTATAGTAATGTATATTATAGACGATGGACAAATGAGTGAAATACTGACTAAATGTCTAGCGCCACCTATTGGTAGTCAAGTATACATTGACTTGGTGAATGACATTTCTGTTAAAAGGTAGAGGTGATTTTGACTCCTTTTTTCCCCGATGTCTATGTCCATATGCAAACTTGATGATGCCCAATATATTTAAACATTGATGATAATAATAATCATTGAATATTTTAAAGTTATGGTTTGAATGATTCAGTTTCACAATTCCTTTAAAGCATCACATGAAGTGATGGTCTACTTTTAAATAGTAAAACAAAAAAGTAGGATTCTGAAATATAAGGAAGGAGCAACGACATGATAATTTCACATTAAAAAATACTTGTCTTGAAATACAGATCCTTACCCACAACACAAAGTATCCTGATTATACTATTATCCTATTTCTTTTAAACCAGTCTTTGCCTTTCCCCCCAACCCCTGACATTTAAACGTTTGAAATAACAGTCATTTAAACTCAATTACTCATCTGTGCTAAGAATAAATGGGCCACAAATAGTGCCAAGACAACAGGATTTCCACATACAAAAGAATAAATGAAATTGGAATACTTCACACCATAAACAACAATAATGAACTCAAAATGGATTGAACACTTAAAAAAATGTGGTCTATATACACAATAAAATATTATTCAACCTAAAAAAGGGAGGAAATTCTAACAGATGCTACAACACACATAGACTTTGAGAACATTACGCAAAGTGATATAAGCCAGTCACAAAAGACAACTATTTTTAGGAGGTAGTCAAATTCATAGAACAGAAAGTAGAATGAGGGTCATCAGAGACTTGAGGGGATTTGGCTGTTGTTTGATTGCTATAGAATTTTGGCTTTGAAAGATGAGAAGAGTTCTGGATATTAGTTGCACGATTCTTACACTATTGAACTGTACACTTAAACAATAGTTTTTAAATGGTAATATTGTTATGTGTTTTTCATCAATTAAAAAATAAATAAAATTCTAAGAAATGGATCAGACATAAATGTAAGGGCTAAAATTATACAATTCATAAAATATAGGCATACATGTTCATGATCTTGGATTAGGAAATAGTTTCTTAGATACAACACACACAAAAAAACACAAGAAACTGATAAAGAGATAGACAAAAATGGAATTCATCAAAATCAACAAACTTTGTGCTTCTAAGGACTCTATCAACAGTGAAATGACAACCTGGGAGAAATATTTGCAAATCATACCTCTGATAAGAAACTGATGGTGGTGGTGGTGGTGGTTTAGTTGCTAAGTTGTGTCTGACTCTTGCGATCTCATGGACTGTACCCAGGCTTCTCTGTCCATGAGGTTTCCCAGACAAGAATACTGGAGTGGGTTAACATTTCCTTCTCCAAATCCTTTTGGAGAAGTGCAATGAAAGTCATTCAGTCATGTCCGACTCTTTAGTCCATGGAGTTCTCTAGGCCAGAATACTAGAGTGAGTAGCTTTTCTCTTCTCCAGGGAAGGAACTGGTATCTGAATATAAAAAGAATTCTTACAACTCAACAATAAAAAGACTGCCAATTTCAAAATGAGCCTGAGTCTGATTAGGACTCTTTCTCCAAGGAAGATACATGAATCACCAATAAGCACATGAGAAGATGCCCAACATCATTAGTCATTAGGGAAATTCAAGAGAAACCACACGGAGAGACTGGTTCATGCCCATTAGGATGGCCATAATAAAAAAGACTGATAATATCAAGAACTGGTAAAGATGTGGAAAAACTAGAAACCTCACACATTGCTGGTAGGATTTTTAAGATGGTTTTTGGAAAACAGTCCAGTAGTTCTTCAGATGGCTAAACATAACGTTACTGTATGGTCTAGCAGTTCTGCCCCAGGAGAACTGAAAACATGAATCTGCACAAAAACTTGTATACAAATGTTGAGAGCAGCATTATTCGTAACAGCTCCAAAGTAGAAACAACCCAAATGTCTATCAATGGATAGATGAAACATGGCGTATCTGGTCAATGGAATATTATTCAGCCAGAGAGGCATGAGATCCTGACACCTGCCTGACATCCACAGGGATGAGCCTGGAGAGCAACCAGCCACGGAAGTGAAGCCAGTCACAAAAGACCACATAGGCTGTTATTCCATGGCTGTGAAATGTCCAAAATAGGCAAAACTACAGAGACAGAAAGTCCATTATCAATTTCTTGGGGTCCTTGAGGCGGTAAGCGATGAGGAGGAGGAGTGACTGCAAAAAGTTTCTTTTCAGGGTAATGAACCTTTTAAAATTGTAGTTAAGGTTGCAGATATATCAGTGAATATTGAGCCACTGAATCAAACACTTTTAAAGGGTGAATTACAGGATACATGAAACGTACCTCAAAAAGAATTGCTATTTAAAAAAGAGAGAGTGGATGGGTCAATACTGGATTCTGCATTACTAAACATTGATTAAACTAGCTTAGAAGGAGTAAGACTAGAAAGAGCAATTCTGAACATCTCTTAATGGTATTAAGGCTTATAAAACAAACAGTAGAGATTTAAGGAATGTGAGGTTTTTCAGTGATTCATAGTTTGAACTTTATTTTGTTACAGGAAATAATTCACACTAAAATTGAAAATAGGGACATTGTTTTTATCATTCTTTATCTCCCAGACTGTTCTTCACAACTAGCGATGGGAATGTGAAGCTTAAATCTAGAAATTGTCCCCCAGCTAAGACTAAAGCCCCTCTTCCTGGGATTGTCTTTTATATATGTTAATTTCCTAAATGCACAAGCTGTTATTTCCATTCAGAATGTTAAAGATACCCCTAGGTAAATTCATGTAAAAAGTTCTGGTTTTCACAGCCTTAGAAGCTTAAAGAATCCCGAGGGCAAGTCTTCCCAACCCTCTTAAGAGCCATCTGGGTGAGAATTTCCTCAACTGCTTGGTAAAAATGCAGATTCATGAGTTACTTCCAAGCTTCCACACCCCCAGGTGATTTTTATGCAGACTAGAATATGTAGATTTAGTAATATTCTACTCCCCTAATGCATCAGAGATCTAGGACTTTTGAAATCTTGTTGCCATTTGGAGAAGTGCAGAATCCTAGACTGTGAAAACTGAGCAGCACCCTAGAGTCACCTGGTGCAAGCCTCTCACTATGTGGAAGAAGACACTTGATGGTTAACCCCAAACCACACTGCTAGATAGATAGGGGCCCGACAGAGACCAGGCAGTCTGTGTTCTGACGTCAGAGCAATGCCCTGGATCGCCTGGGACGGAACTAAACCAGGGAAGTCCATGCTCTGTCCATCCACTACTAGGGACCCTGAATCTTAGTTCTAAACATATGTAGGCAACTCCAGAGCAAAGAGGATTGAAATGGCATGAGAAAAAGGGAGGGATCCTCTCCAGAGACAATATTTTTTAATTTTCTCTACCACAGCTTTCTTTTTTTAAAAGCTTTCTCTCTCTCTCCCTCTTTTTAAAAAATCTTTTTGATGTGGACCATTTCTAAAGTCTATTTCTTACAAAACTGCTTTGTTTTACGTTTTGCATGTGGAGTCTCGGCTCCCTGACCAGGAATTGAACCTGCACCCCTGGAATTGCAAGGCAAAGTCTTAACCACTGAACTGCCAGGGAAGCCCCTCTATCACAGCTTTTTTACATTCAAACAGTTAATATTTAGTTTTTATAAAGCATTTCGTGCTGTCTCTTAAATATTGTGTGTGTGTGTAGGTGAGAAACTCTGGGAGATATTGAAGGACAGGGAAGCCTGGCATGCTGCAGTCCATGGGGTCGCAAAGAGTTGGACGTGACTGAGTGACTGAACAATAACAAGTAAGAAAGCTTACTTCTGTGTTGCTGGAGTTGACTATTTCCCCCTTTCTAGTTGCACGCTAGCGGCTCCCTATGTAGAATTTTCTACAAGCTGAAGTTCTTCAACAAAACATTTTCCCAAGATGGCTCTCTCTCTCTCCCCCACTCCTCCTTCTTGCCTTCCTTCTTCTGCCCTGGAAATTGGCCAGCAAGATTATTTATGGCTCTTGGTTCACATCACACCTTAATAATAAACAGGAGCAGTTTCTCTTTGTTTTCCAATTTCAACAGCACGGTAGTTAAAAATTGGCTCCCATCAGAAAACTCTTTCTCCAGGTCTAATGTGCTGTGCTGTGTGTATACATGATTAACCAGTACAATACGTACAGCAAAGAAACCAGGTGAGAGATTTATTGATTCTGGCTGAAACAAATTGAAAGGTAACCTTGAACACTTTGTGAGTCCATAATGAGTTCTACAAATCAGCCTGGGAGCCACTGTAGCCCATCCATTGAGTTGAGGCAAAAATCTGTGTTTGATCTAACTTAAAGTAATCAGAGTGTAGAAAGTAGGTCAAAATGATGACATTCTAAAATTCAAAGATTTGTTTTTTTTACTAAGAGAAATGCATTTATTTTAAATGGGATTAATGAATTTGGCAAAAGATGGTATTTTGTTAGCTATTTTGAAGGTCCTTCTACCAACAAATATTCCCGATTGATCAGTGGGATGAATGACTGTCCCCAAATTCAGAGCCGATTCCAGATAACTTTCAATGACTTGGCCCTTCTAGAAAATGTTCCTCCCTCTGATGAGTCAAGATTCAAACTGGGACTGTAAACTAGAATATAGAATTATTTACTGCCATTAGTATTATAGAACAAAATTCTGTTCTACTGACGATCATCCCAGTAAGTTAAATGTTACCTGACTCTATTCAGAGGCTACATCTTCTGAAATTAAGTATAAACTTTTAAAAATCTGAATAATCAGAACAGTTTAGAGAGCAATAATTATTAAACCTTCCTCTACCAATTAACTTTCTGAAATCAGAAATGAAATGACTGTGTGTCTGTATAAGCATGTGATAGCAGATTTCTAACTCAATTTTCAAACTTAGATTTTTCACTGTTGATTTTTTGTTGTTGTTGGTTTCTTTGTTCTGTTGAAGAACCATAGAAAGAATATGCCTTTCCATGATCTTAAGTTTTATTCATAATGCTTTTCTGTTTATGTTAGGAATTAACTAGTTGTACAGAAAGTAAAGAATTACATTTTTATGAGAAGAGGGAAAACTAGTTTGAAGTGAGTAAAGGTAAAACACCCACTTGGTTACTGAGAAATCTTGATTCTTTTTAAGGCTGCAGCCCCTCTTTTCTTCCTGGCCAAAAATAAAAGTGACTAAGTTCCCCAAAGTGTGCCATAAATAAAAGAATCAAAAGTGAGTTAAAGTTTTCATTGTGATTACAATATACTACTTGTTTGGATAGGAAAAACCTCCACAGATTTAAAAACCGAACAGTAAGTTCTTGGTTTGTTTACCAATAGGAGAACTCTTGCTTTCTCTTCTAACAAAAACAGATAACTTACTACAATCAATCATAGAAAAACATTTCTCTGAGGACAAATAAGATGTTTAGAAAGCAGCTGGTAAAGACTCTTGGTGTGGAAGAAGGATGCCGATCTTCCCCACACCTGGGACGTCCCACCTCACAATGAAACCGCAGTGTTCTTGCACCCAAGAGGAACCTTCTAGAAATTGCCATATTAGGGCACATTGCCAAGGACACTCGGGCTTAAATCTGAAAACTCTATTTAGAAAGAGCTTGATTTGTAGAGAAATAATTATTCTTTTTTTCATTTTGAGTCCTCAGGCATTTAAAGAAACGTTTTCAGCCAGAATATGGTCATGAATCTTTTAAATCCATTTGTAAAATTATTTTGCTTCTTATGTAAAAAGTTAAAATATTGACTAGTGATGAAAATTTCTTCCAAATGTTTTTCAAGCTCATTTAGCTCCCGACCTTATTAAACATTAAGCACAATTTTTCTGAAGTATTTCTTCAAGTCCCAAAATGAACAAGTAAGATTGAGAAAAATCACTAAGCAGCATGTATTAGGGAAGTGAAAGAAGGTTGTATGTTAAAATTATCTTAACATTCCTACAATCACAGATGTCATTTTTAAATCTTAATTTTATGTTGGAGGATAGTTGATTTAGAATGTTGTGTTAGGTGACTCAGTTATGCATATACATATATCCATTCTTTTTCAGATTCTTTTCTTATGTAGGTTTTTACAGAGCATTGAGTAGAGTTCCCTGTGCTATACAGAAGGTCCTTGTTGATTATTTTATATATGGAGTAGTCTGACATTGACAGATTGATTAACTGAAGGCAAACTTATCTTTTTTCTCTTTTAAATATTCATCAGTATCCCTACCACAAAATTTAATTGTCACTTAATCTTAGTAAGACTGAGAGAGAGAAGGTGAAAATTCACTTTATCCATTCAGGCAGGAAGCTGGGAGGAGGGTAGACATTTAGGATTCTGAATGAGATTTTCAGAATGCTTTAAGAAAGCTCCAAAGTAACTATGAATTCAAATATAAAGTAAGACATAAAATAGTAGATAAAGTTTAAAAGCAAACTTTTCAGATGATAATATCATCCTATAACTAAACACAAATCAATTAGTTTATGTGCTAGAACTTTTTTCTATTAACTACCCTGGAAGAGATAGTAATCTACTTAGTGCCAAGTGAAAATGTGCCTGGTAGGGGAGAGGAGAAGGGGAATTCTGTATCAATTGGTGTCATCTAATGTGATGCATTGTCCAACCAGTGTTCAATTTCAAATAAAACATTTAATATCAGAGTCTTCTCCAAATAGTCTCTAATTTATAATTTTTCAAATAAGAGTTTCACGAAGATATAATATTCTAAAATTTGCCCATTTAAAGTGTACAATCCAGTGGGTTTTAGTAAATTCATTTGTGCAGTGATCACCACAATCAAGTTTATAATATTTTCATCACCCCCCAAAGAAACCCCGAGCCTTTTAGTTATCACTCCCTGCATCCAGCTCCCTTCAGCCCTCTATTCCCAGCACCCCTAAGCAAAACTGACAGTCTCTTTTCTGTCTGTGGATTTGCCTATTCCAGGTATGTCATATAAATGGAATCACCTAGTATGTGATCTCTTGTCACTGGTTTCTTCTCTCAGTGTAATGTATTTTCAAGGTTTAATGTCTAATTAAAAAACCAACTTTCATTTGGGAAGAATGTCAAACTCACAGAAGAGTTACTAAAGATAAAAACTGTACACGAAAGGGGGAAGGTGGTGGGGGAGAAATGGATTGGGAGTTTGGGGTTATCAGATGCAAACTATTATGTATAGAAAGGATAATCAACAAGGTCCTACTGTACAGCACAGGGAACTATATTTAATATCCTGTGATAAACTGTAGTGAAAAAGAATACAAAGAACATTATGTGAAACTGAATCACTTTGCTGTAGAGTATAAATTAGCATAATGTTGTATATCAACTACACTTCAATAAAATATATTTTTTAAAATTTGTACAAACTGCATATATCCTTTTTCTAGGATATATTGCTAATCAGATGTCTAAAGGCTTTCAATATCTTTGTTACTGCAGCAAAAAAAATGTTTAAAATTATATTTATTTAATGAATGCTTATAAGGAACTTAGATTGCCTTTTTGAACCTTCTTAAAATGACTTAAAACCCAAGGGCTAACTCAGTGAAACAGGCCAACTGATTTTTTTATGTGCTCAGCAGTAAGTACATGAGATGGTAAGACTCTAGAAACCAAAATGGACTGAAAAGAATACACAAAAAACAGGATTTCAGGAGGCCAAGAAGATACCAAGTTCTTTCTCATCTTTCTTATCAAATCAGACTCATAATCAATAAGCATTTAAGTACCTTACCTTGTATCCAAAAGGGATAGAAAGTGATAGACATAGAAATAGGACAAGTAGTCAACTGTAACAAAAATAACCAACTGCAATATAGTATAGCCTGAATATGTAAGCAAAATAATGAAAAATAGCTATAATTAATGTGCATGAATAAGGCACAAACAATTCTTTCTGGGGGGAAGCCACTCTAAGAATCTCAGAAGTCGTTGTACTTCCAGAAAGCTTTGAGAGATTTTTTTCTCTACTGGTCAAAGGTCTTAAAGATGTTCTAGGTTATGTCTTTTTTATGAAAAAAGTGATAAAATTAAGTTAAGAGGTTTCTTTCCTCTGAAATGTTATTATTTTATGAATAATCAGGGAGCTAGGACCCTAAGGAAGTTTTTCAGTTTGTGTTTTAGAAAAATATAGTACTTGGGTACCCTAAATTTAAACTGGCATACATTATAACTTTCCTCTATGTTGCAACAATTTTAGTGCACATCATTAACAATTTACTACTTCTAATATGTTAAAGCAGTGTTTTCCAGCCCTGGAAATGGCCCCACTAGGATGCTTGTAATACAAATCTATAGGATTCTCTCCAGGTGGAACAGAATCTCTGCTGGCAGAAGTCTGGGAAACTTTGGAGCATGTTCCCCCAGGAGTTCATTATGATAAGCTAAATTTAGAATTCTGTTACCATATTTGTTATCAAAGCTTAGTTTATGGACATAGAAAGTGTTACTGCAAAAATACTGAATGAAAAGCATGTTGCCCTCAGTCTTTAAGACAGTCTGAAGTGCTATAGTAATCTAAGGGGACTGGAAGCCTTTAGGCAGTGGAAGAACCATCAGTGGCTAATAGGAAGATGGTAGAATGGTGTTTTTGCCTGTGTGAAGCCATGTTAGCATAGTGGAATCGTAGAAAAAGCATAAATTGTGGAATCAAGTGATCCAGTCCTTCCTAGATTCGTGACTCTGGGTGAGTCAATTCATCTCTCTGAATGTCATCGTCTTTCAGTGAAAAATTAAAAAAAAAAAAAAGAAGTTTATAATAGCCAGGACACGGAAGCAATGTACATGTCCATCAATGGAGGAATGGATAAAGAAGGTAATGGTACATATATATGATGGAATACTACTCAGAAATAAAAAAAGAATGACATAATGCCATTTGCAACAACATGGTTGGACACAGAGATTGTCATACTGAATGAAGAAGTCAGAGAAAGACAAATATTATATGATATCACTTCTATGTAGAATCTAAAAAAAAATGGTACAAATAAACCTATTTACAAAACAGAAACACACAATAGTAAAGAAACTTACAGTTACTGAGGGGGAAAGGAAGGGGAGGGATAAATTGGGAGATTGGGATTGACATATACACACTATTATATATAAAATAGATAACTAATAGGACCTACTGTATAGAACATGGGACTCTACTCAATACTCTGTAATGACCTTATGGGAAAGGAATCTAAAAAAGAGTAAATACGTGTATATGTACAACTGATTCACTTTGCTGTACACCTGAAACTAACACAATATTGTAAATCAACTATACTCCAATAAAAATTAATTAAAAAAAAGAAAGAAGTAGGAGCGTTTAACTAGTAGGGTTATTTTAAAGATTAAATTGAAGTATGTACATAAAATACTTTTGAAGTAATACATAAACATTAATTATGTTTTGTAAAACGGTGAATCACTTTTCCATATTCATATCCTTTAAGAAACAATATCAACTTTTTTTAAAGGAACCAACATACCACTGTAAATTTATTATGCAAATCCATTATATCTGAAAATCTACAAAAGAAACAATTTTTCTTTTTGGTGTACTACTCCAGGTTGTGGCAGTTTTTATATTGTCACAATTTTAGGTCTTCTTACAGAAAGTTCTTGCTCTAAAAGACTTGAAGATATTTGCAAATGACTGGTTTAGAGAATACCTACAGATATATGAATAGTAAAGTAAGAGAGTTTGAAGATCATTTGAATTCAAGAAAGTTATTTATGAAAAAATTTAAAACTGAGGGAATATGACTAGACAGTTTGAGTACCTTTGAGAGTCCAGTTAATTGTAATTTAGAATGGAAAGAATCTTAGAAACAGTGTCTGCCTGGATAACACAAATTCACATCAATTAACGATTTAAAACCCTCTCTCTGAACAAAGGCCTTAGTATGGTGATAATATACAAATGGTATCAAACAAGTCAATATTTTATTATAAGTAAATAAGTTCCACAGATGGAAACTTGCAGTCACAGCCCTTTGTTGATGATGATGGAGACAAAAGGAAGATGGAAAAGGAAGGGATTCGTGGCAGCCAGAATTTCAAGGGACCTCATCAAGTTAGAAGTCAGAACGAGTTGGGGGATGGGATGAGCAGAACTTGGCCAAAAAGCCTGATCCCATTAAAAGACAAAGGGTCCCCACAAGTCAGGGAGTTAGCCCTGGCTACCTAGAGGAACAGCACACTGTGGCTCCTGTGTTGTCACAGCCACAAACACGTTAGGTGATGCACTGCATTCTCTAGCTTTGGCTTCGGGTTCCAGATTCCCTAGACCGACCATGTGAAACTTCAGTTTCCCCACCGCTAAAACCAACACAGATGTATATATATATATTTTTTCCTTTCGTACACACTTCTGTTTTTATTATACATACATAATTGTATATAATAAATTGTGTGCAATATAGTGTCTATATTTTATATATATATCATCTCTATATTTTATATAAAATATAGAAATTATATTGAATCACCAATATTATATCCCATATATTAGATACATGGTGCCTACAAGTAGTTACAGCTAACAATATAGCTTTAACTATTTGGCAGCAGATGAAAGAATTCACTCCGGTGACATGGAAGCAGATCACTGAAGAGTTAGCGAACCTGCCCGCTCTCTCCTCTTCGCCCCCACCTCGCTGGCCAGGCGCCCCCTCCCGCCCCAACACGAGCCCCCCAGCAGCGAAGCTGAATGCATTCAGGGAACCCCCACCCCTACCCCACTCAGAGTCACTGCCCAGACCCAGCTGTCAAGGTAAACAACCCTGGTGTTTAACAGTGAATAATGTCAATAAACCACTTATTGTTGAGTTGATGCTTATCTGTGACAGAAGTTCTCATCTAATATCACTCGTAATATCCATTAGTATATCCTTAAAAAAAATAAAGTAGGGAAGTAGGGATCTAAAACTGCAAAGTGAGGAGAGGACTGCAGGTTTAAGGCCAGTCTTCCGTCGAGGGCAAGGGGCTGAGATCTGACCCACCCGGGTCTGGGGTGGGATTTCGGGATGCGGTTGTGGTGGAAACAGCCCTCCAGCCAGGGGGCTGAGGTCTGGGGCGGGATGCGGAAAGCAGCTCGGACGGAGCTTTGGGAGCAATTGAGAGCAGGTTGATGTCTGAGGATCCTCCTAATAAAAAGTGTGAGCTCGTATCAATATTTTGCTTGACTTCGTTATTTTATTTTTCTAGTTTTCTTTTTTTTTTTTGTATTTTAAAAGTGTCAGTGGGTGACAGATTTGGATAAAGGGGAAACCTGATTCTTCTGCGCGGCTACTTTCAGAAGGTCCGTTTCGGACCGCCTTTCATTCTCATCAGCTTTTCAAGCCGGGAGGAGTAATTTTCCCTCCAGAAATAGTGACCCGGACGCGGAGGGAGCGGGTGGGGCTGGGCTCGGGTCTTCAGATCTCCGGGCTGTTTGTGGTGGGCGGTGGGATCTCGCTTAGTCCACCCGCAGGTGGTTGGGCCGACATGCCTTCCTCCAGCTCCTGGCTCCAGGTGAGCGCTGCGGTCCCACCTCCTCGGTAAACACCTTCAAAGAGCCCGCTGCAGATACCAAGATGGGCCTTCTCCAAACACAGCGAGATTGTGGAGGGGGGGCTAGGTGAAAATCATATTCTTGATCACAAACAAACACAATTAACTGGCAACTGGATTAAGATACCTAATCAGTCCAAATTATTTAGAGGCTCTTGTAACCATCACCCTTCTTTTGAAAGTGCTTAGTTACTCTGGGAGATAATACTCTGTTAATGAAATACGTGTCCAGAGGGGGCATTCCTCTTCTTAAAGTGACAGGATGAGGCTTTAGCTAGGAGCGATACAAGCTCTCAGGGAAAACGGTGTTTTCAAGAAAAATGAATGACTGTGCAAAAGACCTACCAGTAGTCAAAGCCTCTGCAGTTTTGGCAGGGGGAAATCCTCTGATGAGCTGTCTTGGGCTGTGTTTCATTCATTCAACAAATCTTGTTGATGTATCCCTGGGTTCAGGGATAGGGCCGTGCACAGCACTTAATAGTATCTCAGGGAGTTAGCATTTTAATGGGGAAAGAGAGACAATAAACAGATTTAAAAACATGATGACTGCCAGGAACAGGTACTTTAGGAAATTATAAACCAAGTGGGAGAAGAGAGTCTGACAAGTTTGTGGGGGCAGTGGCAGACACCGGCTATTTTAGGTAGGATGGTCTCCTGGAGTTGGTGTCTTTGGAGGAGGGGCCTAACCATAGCAGAATCTGGGGGATCTTGGTTTCACACAGATGGAAGAGATTGTAGGCTTCCAGGAGGAAAGAACTTGGCATTTTTAGAAGCAGCCAGAGGCCAGTTGGCAGAAATATACCGAAGGAGGCAGAGAGCAGTGAGAGAGGGGTAGACAGAAAGGAGAGAGCCCCTGAATGTGAGGTGTATGTGGCTGTACAGGCTGTTGTAATGGACAGGATATCTATGTTGTGCACTTGCGTCGGAAATGTTCACTAGTAAAATGTACCCAACTCAAAGGCAAAGTGGAGGTGTTGGAAAGTATTTACTAATTTTCTTCATAAATATACTATTATAATTCGTGTGTTGCATACAATTGGCAAAATCAAATTAGCAGAGGTCCTTGAACTACTGAAGACTTAACCTGAGAATTAAAGCTTAATTAAAGCTTCAGTATGAATGACCACCCTAAAACTGAACTGGTATATTAGATATGTTTGGTAAGTCTCACTACATATAATGCCCAAACCAGTTAATACATACCCATATGATTAAATATTTGTTCAAGCATTCATGCTTCTAGTCTTTGCTTAACTAGAGCCTGCCCTTTCCAGCCCTGGGGTGTTTTATCATCACCCTTTCTGTAGAAAGGACCTAGTAACATTTTCCTCCTTTAGCTTTGGGGAAAGAGGAAAGATGCGTCAAGGAGAGAGGTACTTGTTAGGTGTCCATGGCTGTCCACTGCAGCTGAGCTTGGACTCGCTCACCCTCAGGGTGTCCTGAGCTCTGCAAGGAGAAACAGACATGGATGGGGACGGAGAGGGGCTGAGCCTCATCTGAAGGCTCAGGGGATTGGTCTTCATGTTAACATGGTTCCACAGAACTCTCTCTCTGAAGATGAAAATGACTCATGGGAATTCAGTCATGCATAGAAGCAATGTAAATTAGATTGGCCAACCTCTGAACTTGGGGCAAGTCATGAAATCTGACTTGGTATGCATTATTTTCTTCATTTAAGATCATGGAGAGTAATGTGTGTGTGGGTGTGGCTGACAAGAGGGGAGAGGCAGCGTACTTACGAAGTATTTCCTCAAAACTGCCACAAATTCTGTGAACGCTTCTGAAAAAATATTGTTTAATTCTTACTGTCCTTTCTTATCCTTTTTAGTAAAAGAAAGCCTATTAGGTTAAGCCAATTTCTAGTTTTTGTTCTGGCCATGACTGAAAAGAAACATTTTTTTGGTTTTTGAGATTCAGTCTTATATTCTCAAAACTGTTTGTGACCCCACTCCAGACAGAAAAAAATAATCCCTTGTAATTTTGTTTTTAATTGAATCCTGAGGAATTTGCCACCAAGGAAAGGCAGTAAAGGAACTTTTGTTATTATAGTTTATGGTCACATTTTATACTTAAAATAATTGAAAAATGGCTTCCCTGGTGGCTCAGCAGTAAAGAACCTGCCTGCCAACGCAGGAAACTCAGGAGACTTGGGCTCAATCCCTGGGTCAGGAAGACCCCTGGAGGAGGAAATGGCACTCCACTCCAGTGTTCTTGCCTTGGAAATCCCATGGACAGAGGAGCCTGGCTGGCTACAGTCCATGGGGTCACAGGGAGTCAGACATGACTGAGCACACACGCACAATTTAAAGATAAATTTAAGCAAGTAATTATTATGTTTTTGCCTTGCTTTCGAACATGGAAACAGTGGAGCGCTGCAAGAGATCTGCACAGAGGTGCTGGCCTGGAAGTCAAGAGCAGGCAGGTGGGGTGGCCGGGATTACAGCAAGCAATGGCAGGTATATTAGGGTAGTGGGAGCCAGGTTCTTTACATTCAGAAAAGGCATTTAGAAATACAGAGAGGCAGCAGGCTAGCAAGAACCCTCACATGTTAGATCAGAATTGGAGGAATCTTCAAGTAACTCAGGGTTTTAATAATTTTGGGAGGAAGATAAGAAATAGCTACAGATATATGCAAGATGCACACACACACACACATATATATATACTGCTGAGAGTATCTAAAAATGATGATAGCCTAATACTCATGAGAACCCAGATTCTGGTTTCTAAACACCCTCTTTCATTAAAAGATGCTCTCAACTCATGCAGAAATTACTGAATCAGAGTTAAGGCAGGAAAATACAAGATGAACTTGGAATATCTTTCTTTCTTTCTTTCTTTTTTACTTTTTGGACACCTCACATGGCTTGTGGGATCTTAGTTACCTAGATCAAGGATCAAACCCACTCTCTTTGCACTGGAAGCATGGAGTCTTAACCACTGGACTGCCAGGGATGTCCCAAGCCTGGAATATTTTGTTATGCTAAAATATAAAGAAATAGTCAAAGGATGATTAGGACAAATCAAAAGGATACAGGAGCTAGCTTACAAGGTGCCAAATCAGTGACAACCTGAGCATGCAAACAAATAATATTAATTAAGGACATTAAAGCACTGAGTGAAGAAGGAATCTATGGCCTATACTAATATAAAGGAAAGGAGAACTTTCTTACAGTAGAAGGAACACAGAAATACAGAGGAATGATGGGAATTCAAAACCACCCTTTGTCACCCATCTTAGCAGATGCTAAGGCAGGTGGGTGGAGGCTTGATGAGGATATTGGTATAATATAGGGCACAGTTCCCCCTACAGCAAATACTCATCTATTGCACTGGGGGAGAAATGATGATTTGAAGCTAGAGAAACTAGGCAGATACCAACTGGTCAGGTGGTCAAGGTTAACTCAGCAGTATGATGAGGCTTCAGGCAGCCTCCCTTGTCATGCTCTGGGAGGGCACACCACCGTCTGTGTAGTTTTCCTGCCAGGAACGCAGGAGCCCAGACCAGACAGACTGCATGTGAGACCCTTATGGAATGAAAGACCTGCACTCTTGAAAACCAAAAAGAACTATCAGAAAAGATGGAAGTCTGAAGAGACATGGTACTTAGGGGCAATGTGTGATCCTGGATAGAATGTAGGACCAAAAGAAAGGGACTTTGTTTGCAAAATGTGACTTGGGCAAGCAGCTTAGGTAGGAATGCTATTTCCAAATAACCAATTTGTTGGCTATTTGATGGCTGGTTATATGGAAGAATGTTCCCTGAAGTATTTAGAATGAGTGAGACATTATGTCTCAGCCTGCTCTCAGGTGGTTCAGAAAAAAAAGCCAACCACATACACATTCAGACATACACACATAGGTATTAATATATAACATGCTATATAGATGTAGTACGTATTTAGGTAGTATCTACAATGTATCGGTATATGTCAGTATGCTCTATAAATATGACTACATATTTATATTGTTATATCCATTTACTTTTTAAAAAAGAGAGCAAAAGAGACAGCAAATGTAGGGAAATTTTTGTTGTTTTAAATCGAAATGAAGCCAAAAGAGGTAAAATGCTAAGAAGCTGGAGAATCTTCTTTATACTATTCTTGCAACTTCTCTGTAAGTTTGAGGTTATTTTAAAATAAGTGATTTAAAAAGAATGCTGTGTACTAGCATAGCTGTATGAGTAACATGTGCGTTCATATATTAGCATTTAATATATGTTATTGCCTATGTAAGGCATTCCCCTGTGTCCAAGCTCTCACTGGGGTAATTTTACAGAACCTGAAAAGGGTGGGTTATGCAGTTCTCTTCAGCCCTAGGACTCCCTGTATATGTCAGGTGAGTTCCAAGGAAGTGTTACATATTAATAAGAAATTGTAAAAAAAGAACCAGTTGTCTGTCTGTCTCCAAATTTCAGTTTTAAATTAGCCACTGGGGAGAAAGAAAAAAAAAAAAGTAACCACTGAAATAATCGATATTTACTAAAATAATGGCTGTTCAGTAAATCCAGAGCCTTAGTTCACAAAAACAGAACCTGGTTTGTCCTGGACCAAGGGTGGGACCCATTGTGCAGTAACTTTTAAAACATTTTTGCTTTCAAAACAGCAGCATTCCATTATTACCCAAAGCAGTACAGTCTTCTTTACAATCTCTATTTCCATTTTATCTCAATGTGTTACTTTTTTTTAATGTACAAAGAACCTTCTCTGAATGTCCATAGACCCAAATATCTGCAGACTTATGAGCCCTGTTTCACTGAGCACTCTTATTCTGCAAAACTGAGTTATCATTTGTTCTCTTTTTTACCTGGAAGACTGGGCAAGAGATTGGATATTTTCTCCTTTCTTATCTGAGAACACTGAAAATGAGGCAGTTTGAAGTGACTCGCAATTACCTGGCAGAAAGTTACTGAACAATAAAGACAAGAATTAAGGATCTTTTCACACTGAAAGAGCTAGGCAGGGTATATACATTCATGGGTCTTTTTTCCTTTAAACATGTGAGTCCCAGGCATAGTTCTCAAAACTGAACTTTTCTCTGTGCCTTTAGGAGAAGAATTTAACCCAGGTTAAATTAACACACTGCAAGGTGTCTTTGAATTTCAAAGATCTTTTAGTGGAGTACTGAATGTTTTACAATTCTGTGTATTTTTTTTTTTTCCTGGCCAGTCTTAACTGAGTTTTAGAAGACTGACATGCATAAAACAGACTCTTTACCACCAAAGTAAAAATGTTGACATTTCAAATGTAATTAGAAAATGCACCTCTAGAAAAGCTTTTGCCAGCATAACAAATAATTTTGATTAAAATATGATAATGTTAGTTATTACTCGTTATCACAGATGTTACAATATTTTTTCCTTGAAAACANTTTAGAAGACTGACATGCATAAAACAGACTCTTTACCACCAAAGTAAAAATGTTGACATTTCAAATGTAATTAGAAAATGCACCTCTAGAAAAGCTTTTGCCAGCATAACAAATAATTTTGATTAAAATATGATAATGTTAGTTATTACTCGTTATCACAGATGTTACAATATTTTTTCCTTGAAAACATTTGTTTTAGCTGTTACAATGTACATACATTCAGTATCATGGTCACCTTTTCTTATTTATTCTCCCAATATGTCTTCATGTGCACACATTCATTAATTTAAATTTTATTTTATTATGAAATACCTGTGTAACACTATGTGTCAGGTCATAGTCTAAGCCGTTAGTGAACAATTAGCTCATTTAATCCACATAAAATTCTCTGAGACCATTACTATAATTCTTCATTTTACAGAGTTGGTACAGAAAGATTCAGCAATATGTCCAAGGATGCACAGCTGGTGAGCTGCAGAACTAGGGTTCAATCCCAAGGAGTTTGACTCACAAACCTATGGTTGTAACCAATATACCATGCTGTACTGTGCCTTAGATTTACTGGTACTGGGGGAATTATTGGTTGATTAAATGAACAGATGATTCTCTCATTTCTTAGACTGGTGTGAAAACAAGGAAATCACCCAGTTGCTCCATAGGTTAATTTTCCACATCATAAAATAGAGTTGATAATTTTTGCCATCCATTTCTCTCCCAAACAACAGTATACATGAAGGGAATTTACCTAGCTGCTACATGCATGTTTGTATGCTCCAAAGGTTTGGTCAGCTACAGGTGGAGAGGAAACCAGCAGCTTAGACTTTAAACATGTGACAATGCCACACAACTCGGTATAGTTAACTATGTCTCTTTCAGTCTGAATGAAGTACAAGAGCAAAGCTTCAGAGAGCTCAACTTCTTTATATCTGAACTTTATCCCCATATAACTCTGAACTGTTTTCATTTTATCAGCTTAATTAGAATCTGTTTGTATAAAATAATACTCAAAATAAATGAGACGTCATCTCGGGCTTTGATTATGTGATCTAATAAAATACCTAATTATAAATCTTCTAAATGAAAATGTTTTCTTGTTACAGCTCTGCAGCTATGATATTTAAAAAAACAAAACGATCGTGCGATCGTGACCTGATTAGGAACCACACTGGAAGTTTCTGTACTAAAGTCCTTAACCCATGCCTTCCTACCTTCTGGTTTTATTGAGTTTCTACAAATCCCATAAGGTCTTTCACTGGCACAGACAGGGCATGGAAAGAAACTCAAAACAAGACCCACCACTGTTAACAGCAAGGGCAAATAGCTGATCCGAGAATCCTTGCTCAATCTCCTCTGTTGTCCTGCCTCCCTCCAGGGCTCTCCTGACCCTCAAATGAGTAAACCTACAAGAAACTGCTTTGTAAACTGTAATCTATGACTACAAAGAAATTAACACGAAAGGTTTGGGTTTTGAAAAGTCCCCCAAAGACAGAAATTTATGTATGCATATATCCACATGCAAAATTTTCCAAGTACATTCTTAGCCTGGACTTACATGCTGAGTGGGTTCAGAAAAGCCAGAGAACTTGACCTCAGAAACGGTGAGATTTCAGGTGTTTAGTGCCTGGAGACTGAACCTCTGGCAAAGGAGAGGGTGAGAGAGGATATTGCAGACCTGAAGTCTGATGACTGTGTGTCTACACAGATGTGTCTCAGATGAAAACAGAGGTTTACAGAGATAATTCTTAGTGCCTTGCCTCCAAAGAAGATGACTCCACAATCTAATCAAGAACAACTGTGGCAGTCTGGATGGCAGGGGATTTGGGGGGAGAATGGTTACATGTGTATGTATGGCCGAGTCCCTTTGCTGTCCACCTGAGACTATCATAATAATGGTAACTGGTTGTACTCCAATACAAAATAAACAGTTTTTTTAAAAAAAACAATTATTATAGTATCCCTGAGCATTTATTACAAACCAATGGACTTGTATGCTCAAGGGATATAAACAGGCTGTTGAGGTAAGGGATAAACTGGGAGACTGGGATTGATGTATGCATACACTATATATGAAATAGATAGCTAAGGACCTATGGTATAGCACAGGGAACTCTACTCAATATTTTGTAATGACCTATATGGGTAAAGAATCTTTTAAGAAAATGGATACATCTATAACTGATTCACTTTGCTGTACATCTGAAACTAGCACAGCATTGTAAATCAACTATATTCCAGTAAAAAAAAAAAAAAATAAAGAGGCCGTTAAAGAGTGCTGATAAAGCTGTTGGCAAGGTCTAGAAATGGGCAGAGAAGAAAATTCATGTAACCGAGGTCAATCGAACACTGACTGCACAGGAATCCAATAGGATCAGGTTCTCTGCTGTTTAGAAACACTGGAGCTGACTCTGGCTCCATTTCCAAATCTGATAGGCTTGTGGTTGTGGTTCAAGTTGCATGGGAGGGTGGGTAATGAGTGTGTCAGGAGTGACCTGTCCTATAGCCTATTCACTTTGATCGTTCCCATGATCACAGGATGCACACCTTGCCCTAACCATCCACCTGGCAAAATCCAGCCCTGCTGACTAGGGAAGCTTGGCAAGCCAGTTTGCAGGGCAGAAAGGCCACCGATTGCAGGACCTCTACTAGAGAAAAAAAAAAAAACTTTTTTCAGAGCGCTTGGCCTAGAGGTGTCAGCATCACCTTTCCATGCCAGGAACAAGTGATTGAGGTGGAGAGGGCCTAGATTCTACCTGGGCTGCACACGAATCAATCAGAGGGGAAGACTAATGGTACCGCACTGGTCATTTCTAAGATGCAGGGGCCCTGTCTGCTTCCCCCCTGGGGGAAGAGGGGGGGCGATGTGCAGGTGTCTGCTCCCGGGGGACGTCCTGCTGCTGCTAAGCCTGTCTGCTCAGCTGACAACACAGCTCTACCAGGAAAGCCCAGGCCTTTCCTGGGTGCGAGGAAGGTGGGACTGGGGGGTCAGCAGAAGTGGACGCACAGGAACCGCTACTGAGATTGCAGTTAGAGCTCAGAGAGGCCAGAGATGAAGCGGGCGGTGAGCAGACTAGTGTGTGGCTGTAATCCGTCCTGGGGATGAGCTGGTGCCTTGCCTTCACCCCTGATGCCGTCTCCCTGCGGAGTCTGAGGTTCTCCAAGCCGGGGAGTAAGGGGAAGCTCTCAGCACTCCCACCCGGGGACCGAGCTGGGGCTGGAGGCGGAGGGGGGAATACAAGAAACACCCCTCGAGGACCAGTTTCTGAGCAGGGAAACGGACCGGGAACAGCGCATTTCCTGCTTCTCCTGTGCAAACCCCGGGCGCGGTCGAGCGGGAACTGGGTTACGGTCGGGGAGTCGCCGGCTGCTGGGGCGGGGTTCGGCGAGGCCTCGAGGGGTCCGCGGACCCGGCGGGATGCTGGGGCGGGATGCTGGCTGAGGGCGTGGGAGAGGGCGTTGGGAGCAGAACTCACGTCTCCTGTCCTGGTGTGGAGCGAGCGTCCCCAAAGCCCTCTCGGCCCCGCGGGAGAGGCGGGCGCCCCAAAAGCAGGATAGGGCGCCAGGTGAGAGGCAGCGGAGCTCTGACCCTCCGGGGCCTCGCGGTGGGAGCTGGTGGCCGTGATCTCCCAGGCCCTCCTTCTTCCCCACCCCTCCCATCTCATCCGTGACTTTGAACCTCGCTTCGCGGACCCGCTGGGGACCCGCTAGGGGACCCGCGAGCGATACGCAGAGCCGACGCGCGGCCCTACCTGGGCAGTGTGGAGCCCCAGGCGCGCTCCGTGCGGCGCGCCGCCTTCCGCTGGCTCCCGGAGGCCGTCGCGGGCACGCGACTTATAAACGCGAAGACTTGATTGTTGTTCTTTGTTCCGGGGATACCATTGTCTGTCGGTTCCCGGTGCCCGCAGCGCGCCCCCCCTTTCCCTCCGCCCTCGAGCCGAGCGGGGCTGTCCCAGTGCCCACGGCCTTCCCCGGAGGCCGAAGCGTCCTTCGTCCGGCTCCCGCTTCCCGAGCAACGAAACACAAAAGCCTGCAGGAAACCCACGGCCGGTGCCTGGTCACGCAGGGGTCCGAACCGCTGCTCACCACCTACCCGGATTCATCGCTGCGCCTGCCGGCCACGGGCCTGGCGGGGTAACTGGCATGGCTTCGCGCCGCGCTAGTCGCGTCCTTGCCCAGACTTCCCAGCCTTGGGCCCAGCCTGGGGACTGGGCATGGATTAGCAGCCAGAAGTCAGAGGTCCCAGTTCCCCGCGCGCTCCGGCCACGCGGGCGGGTGGACACGGCTCCTCCTCGCCAATTTGTCTGCCCCCCTCCCCCCGCGTAAATCTCTCGTGATGAGAAAAGCAAGGCTAGCAGGAAGCCACTCCGGATGTTTGCTGCTTTTCATGTGGCATTTGTGGCTGGCTCTGATAACATCCAGAGCTCGACTTCCAACGCTGCGTTTAGTTAAGAGACTGAAATAGAAGAGTCCACACACACCTCGTGGACGGTCTGCAGCGCCGCCACACCCCACCCCAACACGCTCCCCTCAAATCTATGACAAAAGCAGGATCAGAAGCCTGGATGAAACACAGGTAACCGCCTGCAGGAGGGACTCGTCTTAGAAAGGCACCACAATTCCTCTCTCGTAAATATAAGTAAATCGTTACTTTATAACTCCCAGGGAGAGTGTTATAATAAGTGGGGGGTGGGGGGACACCAAAATCTGAAGCTACATCTCCATCCTATGCATCCTGTGCTCTCACCTAATTTCTCAATATCTAAAAAAAAAAAAAAAAAGCAGTAGTTAGACTCCAAGAACAAGTGCAGGTAATAACAAGAAACTCCCATCAGTTTCTCGACCTTCTTGGCACCTCTTCCTGTAATCAGGTGGCCAAGAGGCACCTAAGGATGAATAAAATGTACAGGGTAAACCTGTGCATATATATGTATTTTGAATTCACACCTGGATTGCATTTCCTGTATCCTATGTTATTTTTTTATGGGATTCATCAAATAGATTCATGTAGACAGATAAATGTAGTCTGGAACAGGCATTATTTTTGTTTGATCAATCGATATTTAAAGAAAACTCCTATTAGTTCACAAAACTTTTGCCCTAACAGAAAATCCTGCTTTGAGACCTTTGGAAAGTATTTATTACTTTGCAACAAATTTGTGATCGCCAAGAAAACATAAAGGAAGGAGGCTCTACAGGATTAATTTGTTCTCTCTATAGGAATAGTTTCCTTACTTGGATAGCCAGTTGCAATGCAATCATGCTTAATTTTCAAGCCCATATTTTTCTCTTATGGAAAAATAAGCTCTTAAAGGAAAAGTGCATAATCAGTTAAATGTGTTTAAGATTATCAGTTGTTTCAAAACCATCTATTAAAAATAATACTTCTCTACTATTTCCTTAAGCAGATTAACTTTTTTTCTTGTCTGAATCTCAGAGACCCAGGAACCAGAACCACTTTTTGCCCACTGAAGGTGGGGGTGGGGGGCAGCCAACGTCACAGATCCTCAAGGAATTAAGTTGGCTTAAAATAAGTGTGCAGAAGTTCTTCAGAGAAACAGCAAGCTCAGAGAAACTAAAGGCCAATTGCTTTCAAAGGCTGTTTCTTTGTTTTTATGAATGCCCCCAGTAAGCAGTCTTGATAGACTACTTGTCAAGCAATGCCACACTGCAAGCTTCAGGCCTTACCTCCCAGATCCAGGATGTAAGCCCTAGTTTCCATCATCTCTTCACGGTAAACAAAGCAAATCTGTTGTGGAGACTGATAAAAGTTGTCTATTTTTTGCAGGAGCGGCTGTGCTCACTGCTTTAGCAAACAACACAACACATAAACAAATACACAAACACAACAGCTTGGGTTAGTGGTTAATAGCGCCAAGTCTGAGCGCAGACTTCTGGAGGTGAATTCCACTCCCCAGTGCTGTGCTAGTGGACAAGGTCCTTAACGTCTCTGGGCCTCAGCTTCCTCTCCTGTAAGATAGAATGGGCTCTACCTCACAGGGTTATAAGGATAAACTTGTTGGCTGATGTTTGGTGTGCTGTATGTAAGTTTGACAGAAGGGTTTGTTTACAAATCCACAAAAAAGGCCTCTCGAATTTAAACAGAAGTGTAAATCTTAAAAGTTTTCATTCTAGTCTTGAGAAACACTGAAGAACCCACCCCCTCCCTATACCTTAAACGGACTCCAAGGGCTACAGGGTTATTTTGTTCCTCAAAGGTTGCTTTATTTCCTCCATTCGACAGGCGTTTAGATAAATATGGCTATCTTTACCACATTTAAGAAATCAAACTAAATCTTGCTTTTTTTCCTGAACACATAGGAGGACATTTTGTTAAGTTTATTAAACATTTCCTGTACACATTTTCAAGGGTGGGTTAGTCTCTTTGGATAAAGCTTAAAAAAAAATCTTCAGGATTTGTAATCTTGTTTTCGAAAGTAGAATTTACCTCGGACAAAGCATTTTGAATATAATACAGGTACGTCGAGTCCTTGGGGAGAGAGTATTTTCCAGTCTGGAGACGATGTCCGTGGGACTCTGGGAAGAAGGCGACCTCCCCACTGCTGAAACCTCCTCAGCTCCGGGTTGAGTGGGTGCTTCCTGCTTCGATCCGGACTGCGGTGGCCAAGTACTTCTAGGCAGCAGGGCCATCAGCACCCTAGGAGGTTGATCAGGGGTCCCCCTTGGAGGGTGGGAGCCGCCGACGCGGCGCCAAAGCNTGCCCCGGCCGCGGACTACGCTGGGCCCCCGGAGCCGCCCGGCGCGGGGCCCCTGCACCCGCGGCTGGGCCCGGAGACTGCGGGCCCCGCGATGCCGGGCCTCCTCGCGCCCCCCAGCGCCCTGCACATGTACTACGGCCCCGTGGGCTCCCCGGCGGCGGCGGCGGGAGGCGGGGGACGCGGCTTCCAGATGCCGCCGCAGCCGCCCCCACCCGGCCCGGGGCAGCCGTCGCCCCCGCCAGAGGCGCTGCACTGCCGGGACAGCGCAGAACCGGGCGCTCCGGCCGAGCTACTCGGGGAGGTGGAGCGCACAGAGTTCGAACAGTACCTGCACTTCGTGTGCAAGCCGGAGATGGGGCTCCCCTACTCGGGACACGACGCCGGCGTGACCCTGCCCGACGGCCACGGGGCCCTGTCCTCGGTGGTGTCCGATGCCAGCTCCGCGGTGTATTACTGCAACTATCCCGACGTGTGAGCCGTCCCCGCCCGCCGGGCCTGCGGCCAGAAGCGCGCACAGTGTTAACACACCTCCCCAAGGATGAGGGACACTCAGCCTCGCGTCGCATTGTGTTGTTTTTAAGTTGCCTTGGCGTATAATTTATGGTAATTTATTTTGTCTGCCACTTGAACACTTGAGGGGGGTGGGGAATAAATCGGGGGGAGGTGGTGTCTGAAAATCGGTTCAGACCCTTGTTTCCCACCCTTTGGCCCTTGTCAAAACCCCATTTCCAAGTTCAAGTTCACGAGTTCAAGTTCACCAGTGGGTCCGGGAACAACTCGCTCCGTTTCTCAAAGCTTTATTGATCAACGAAATTTTTATCCCGGGCGTGTTTTTTTTTTTTTCAATCTTTAAAAATAAAATAAAATCTGGAATTCCACTTTTCTCACTCTGCTAGCGCCTCTGTCACAAAAGCTAGTTTTTGAGATCCCTGTTAAGTATTTAATAGAATTAGAAATGCTTTAACTAAACATATAGTCACAGTGAATTTCTCATTCTCTTGTAATAGTAGACCTGAATGACTTGAAGGGGAAGCCCTCAAATAAACATTTGGGCATCCCTAGTTGGTTTTGCTAGGGGAAAGGAAACTCACGGAATGAGCCTGAGTGAGCCTAACTTATGCATTTCAGGTGACCCTAGTCTCTACATAGTAATGGTTAATCATAATTCTCTAAATATTTTCAGTTTTGGTGTATCACTTTCAAACTCAGGAGAATATCCAGGTAACTTTGGTTGAATCTTGGGACCTGCTTAAAGAGGCTTTTGGATATATGTTGTTTCTTTTCTGCATTTCACCAAGAGTCGTTAAAACTCCCTCTCAATACTGAAATCGCCAGTTATCACAGGTCTACCCCTTGGAAAGCAGTGTTGCTGGGTTAAAACTAATTGGAAAGAGTCATAGGAACTAACCAAAATAAAACGTGCATTGTGACCTCAACTGTTAGTGAAACTTAGCACCTATCATTTCAGTGGGATATTTTGCTATAAGTTGCATATGGGGCCTGCTGCAGTTCCTGATACCCGCAGTTCTTAGCTTGGGAGGGATCCAAGGAGGATACTAGGCAGCATGCTTTGCAAATGCAACTACAGCTGCAGTCCTGGGGCATCACTGTCTGCCCTATCAGGGAAGAAACTGAGTCACAGGTCGTGAAGCTGATGAGCCTTGCTCTGTTTGTGTTTGTGGCCCTTCCCACCACACTTAGTAGATGAGAGGTAAATGGATGGATACAGATGATTCTCAATGGGCATTTCCTGTACCAGGTGTTTCGTCAATGCTGTCTTGTACTGATTTTGATCCTGATGAAGCCTGGGAGTTTAGGTGCAGTTCTCCCCATTTTGCAAGTAACACATGGAGGCACAGATCTCTTACTTGCTGTGTACATGGTGAAAGCCTGGTGTTGCAAGTTCTGATGATATACTTGTTCACATTTTTTTTCCTTTGTGCACAGTATAGCCTTGGGCACTGGGAGAACTTGAATTCTGGTTGTGAGAAGCTACCATTCTCTATACTGATGAATGCTATAGAGAAAAGGAAGGGGTAGGAAGGCGGCTTAAAGCATTTATCTTGAGGGTTGTCTGAACTGAGACAGTTGGCTGGATTCTCTGGAGAAATAGGGCATGTCTTTTTTTTTTTTTTAATATAAAGAGTTCCTGGATGTTAGGAATGTTCAAGATAAAAATTTCAGTGAGGAAAATAAGTCTATTTTGTTAGGCATAACAGTTTACCTTAAACATTTGATGTGCAAACCTTCACTTCAGTGTTCTAGCTATCGTCCAATCCACTTTATTTGCCTCTAGTACCCTACACTATTCTTGCTTCCTCTGACCCCAGACAGGTTCTGTTTCCTGCCTTCCTGGTGGATAAAGTGAGCAGAGGTACCTCACCTGCTGAGGGTCAAGGGCAGGTCACCAGTTCAGAACCCACCAGGCATTTTCAGGACACAAGGAGAATCAGTTGTACCTTTTGCTGCTGCCTCTCAAAAAAATTTAAGAAGATGTGGACTTCCCTGGTGGTACAGTGGTTAAAATTCTGCTTCCACTGCAGGGGGCACAGGTACCATCCCTGGTAGGAAAATTCTGCATGCTGTTGTGGTATGGCCAAAATAATAATAATAAATAAATAGGGAAAAAAGGAAAGGAGAAAAGAAAGTGTTTCAAAGAAGCAAAAGTCCCATGAAGTCACATTCTTAGCTATTCACCAGGGAAAGATCAAATAATGAGAGGGAAAATAA
>SJYV01055318.1:992516-1041739 GCA_006410875.1 Neotragus pygmaeus | reverse complement strand
GGACTGCTGGGGGTGGGGGAGGTGAAAGGGTGCAGCCAGTGGACATGGACCCCTGTGGTCCCTGGAGCCCCACAGGGGCAGTAGAGGAGGGGGCGACCGTAATTCTCTCTGTGCAGATTTCAAGAACCTCTTGCCAGGGGGAGCGGATTTAATCAAGTCATCCAGGATATGAGGAGGGAAGTTAGAACAGAAGGCCAGGAGCTGGTCATTGAAATGCAAAATGGAGCGATGGTGAAACAGGAAAATCCACTCATAATGGACCACCACAGGGAGGAAGAAGTAGCAGAAACTCTTAGTGATAAAGGAAGTTTTCCACATCTCTCTGGAAACCAGGAGATGGATGTTTTTAACTCAGGGGCATGAGATCTAGAGTTGGGACGCGTTGCTGACAGCAGCAGCAGCTCAAGGCTAAGCAAACCCACGTCTCTTATCACCTTTGTAATCAGCAGTGGAGTTTACAGATAAGTGTGATTAGCAATGCCCTGCTTCTAAGAATTTCCTGTTTGAAATAATTGTTCTTGNCGTTGCTGACAGCAGCAGCAGCTCAAGGCTAAGCAAACCCACGTCTCTTATCACCTTTGTAATCAGCAGTGGAGTTTACAGATAAGTGTGATTAGCAATGCCCTGCTTCTAAGAATTTCCTGTTTGAAATAATTGTTCTTGATCACTAAGGTGCTAAACTTGAAAAATCATTATTAACAAAACCTTTTTTTTTCTCCTTCCAACCAGCTCAATATTGATTCCTGAGCCAAAGCCTCAGGCTTTGGTTAGGGTTCTGCTCAGCCTGGATGGCCTGACTTCCCACACTTGGCCTCCAGGGAGACCCTCTCATTCCTAATATTGAGCAACGCTGACCAGGCTCCCTGACTGTCCGACAGGCACAGGGATGATGCCCTGTGTCAAGGTGGGCCCTGCTGCCCTGAGGCCTGAGTGCAAGTACAGAGCTGGTGGCTTCTGCAGAGTTGCCCAGGAGGGAGGAGAGCACACAGGGACCCGGAACCCTGGGTTCTCCCCAGTGTCTCCAAAAAGGCCACTCCGGAGACCCTAAGAGTCGCGCCCCTAGGGAGAGAGACAGCCGCCCAAGGACCTTCAAATTCAAAACTAGAGGCAAGCTCCATTTATGCCCTAACAGAAGCATGACCCGACCCCCGAACCCTGGCGGCCAGTACCAGGCCTCACCAGGGCCGCTCATGCCTTTCGGGAGAAAGGTTCAGGAGGTGAGTTCTTGGCTATCCCCAGGCATTTTCTGGGCTCGACCCCGACCCCTTGGGGTGGCCAGCCTCTCCCAGTGAGGTGTGAAGGAGCCTCAGGCCACCAGAGGCTGGCGTTACTCATCCCACTTGGCCCGGCTTGAAAGCATGAACAATCCCTTCCAGGCAGTCTCCGTTCTCACTTCCCTCTTCCTAGAGGGCCCCTCCTCGGGTCTGGTCTGACCCGTGGGGGTCAACATCCTCTCCAGCAGACCACCCCTCCTCCCCCGCCCACTTCAGATGTGTATAAGAGACAGCCTCTGGATAGGGAGGCCCCAGGGAAGTACTGTTGTTCACCTGAGGCCTTGAAAGAAGACAGAGCCAAGTAGGGAAGGAATTCCTGAGCTAAGGCTGGGAGGACGGTGACAGGGTGAGGAAACTAGGGGAGGTTACTCCTATTTTCTTCGTCAAATCAGGGTGAAGTCTCTCAGCTCCAGGTGTACTCCGTGTACTACGGAGGCCCAGAGGAGACAGTGGAGACAGTTCCGCAGACTGACTTCCCTCTTCAGGGTGATGTGCTCAGAGCTCCAGATTAGCATCTGAGAAGTGCGACTGGAGGAGGCTTTTGAAGCTGGGATTTTAGAATCACCTCAAGAGATTTTAAAATTTGAAACATTCTGACGGCACGCCAAAGTGATTTGATCAGAATCTCCTAGGGGGAGGTCTTCTTTCTAAAGGATTGATTGCACTGTGCAGCTTGCTTTGATAATCACTGGTTTATGGATAATCCCTCAGAAGATTTAGAAGGTACAAGAGGGTCAGGGAGCGTTGGTCAGATTTCAGCTCAAGGGTTTAATGAAGTTGGGTATGGAGGGAATGAGGTCTGGAGAGAGCTGTTAGGCTGGAGGCAGAAANAGGAGCGCCCAGAGAAGGGTTTCCTCTGCTTGGCTGGTGATCATATCAGACGTTCTGGGTTCAGGATCTTGGGTTACTGGGGATTTAAAAGCAGAAAGATGGGGGAGCAGTGGGAAGAGACATTCTTGGAGGACAGAGAAGTCCACCTGGGAGGCAGGCAGAGGGTCCCCCAGGGGAGGAAACAGCCAGAGGAGCTGCGGGGTGGGGCGGGGGCTTGTGAGGGGCGCTGAGGGCAGTCACCCGCAGGTCAGGGCACAGGCACAGAGAGAGGGCCACATTGCAGCGGGGCTGCTGTCATCTGACCACTCAGAACGTCTGTTTCTTCTTCTATACAGTGTGGGTCATAGCAACTACCTGCGGAGTTATTGAAAGGGCTAGAGATGTGTGTGGCGTGCTATCAGAGTGACGAGGCCAGTGGGACCTCTGCATTCTCATGACCAAGTGTATCCTTGCGGTTTGGGCGGGGTGAGTGGGTGGCATCTGCACCTCACCCTGCCTGAGCCTGTAGTGACCATGTAACTACCAATCTCAGTTCACTGGGATGTAAACACAGAATGGTTTTGTTTCTCTCCAAGCATGGCTTCTGTGATGCTCTCCTAATTCTCCCTGACTTGCTCTTTAGTGAATTCTTGGGAAGAATTTATTACTTTCTAGTTACTTTTAGTGGTTAAAATCTAACCCGTTTTATTTATTTGGAAAACGAAGAATGTGAAAGGTCAGTTCACTGTCAAGCCTCAGTCTTAGTTGAAATCTTATCCTTTCCATTCTCCTCCGGAGGGCGTCAGCAGGGACCTATCTCTCGGTCCTGGAGGAAGGTCTTGCTTGTCTCACAGATACGCCCTCCCCAAGGCCAGCACCTGCTGTGTGTGCTGGTGGTGGAGTGTGGGGCAAGGAGGGGAGGAGGACAAATGCCTTTTTACTTACCTGGCCACTGGAAGTTCTCTTTCTAATGCGCCTGTGGAAATCATTCACCGGTTTTAAAGCCCCAGCGTGACAGGGCTTGGCTCTCTCGTGGACACAGTGAGGGCCTTGAGGGGCCTCCACCCTGCCCCCTTCTCTGATGGGAGATGGACTGTGGCTGGACGCATCCACATCCACTGTCCTCTCAACCCCTGCCCTGGGCAGTGAGCCCACAGCTTCCTGGGAAGGTTGCTTCTTTGTGGTGTACCAACAAGAGGGCTGACGCCGGGCCACTTTGCGTGGTGCCCTCCATCATGACTCAGATGGTAAAGACTCTGCCTGCAATGCAGGAGGTTCCATCCCTGGGTCAGGAAGATTCCCTAGAAAAGGAAATGGCAACTTAGTCCAGTATTCTTGCCTGGGAAATCCCATGGACAGAGGACACTAAACAGTCCATGGGGTCACAGAATCAGACACAACTGAACAGTTAACACACAGACACACTTGGCCCCAGGGAGATTCGTGTGTCTGTGGAGGTCAGGAGATTACCCAGGGTCACCCCTGCCGTCTCCTGTCCCTGCCACTTCCTGCCACTTCACCTCTGTTCAGGCAAGATCTCAAGTCTGATTCTAAGCTCACAATAAAATAGAGCAATTATGACAATATACTGTAATAAAAGTTATATGAATGTAGTCTCTCTCTCTCAAAATATCTTACTATCCTATAGTCACCGTTCTTGTGATGATAAAATGTCTGTATGATGGGACAAGGGAAGGGAATGAGGTAGATAATTGTGACACCATACTGGCCACCACTGACCCTCTGACAATGTGTGAGGAGGAGGAGTCTTGCTCCAGCTGATGTTGGATCTTCGATTGTGAGTGATGATGTCGATGATTGGATGTCAGGAGCTGATGATGCTCATGGTTGGGCATCTGGGACAGGATGGAGCTGGATGACTTTCGATTTCATCATGCTACTCAGGATGGCACACAATTTAAAACTTGGGAATTGCTTATTTCTAGAATTTTCCATTTAGTATTTTCAGACGTCATTTGACCATGGGCAGCACAAACTGTAGAAAGCAAAACTACGGATAAGGATCGCTAATTTGCATCTTCTGTCTTTTGTCAGTCTTGCTGGAAGTGTGTTAATCTTAATCTTTTCAAAGGACCAGGTCTTTGCTTCATTGATGTTCTTTATTGTTTTTCTGATTTCAGTTTCATTGATTTCTTATCCCACCCCCCACAGTAAGGTATTGTTTTTCTCTGGCTTTAATGCTGCTTTCAAGAATTTTACTTTGTATTCAATTAACTATGATGTGTCTTTGACCAAATTTCTTTGAGTTTATCCTGTTTGGATTTTCTCAGGTGACTTTAATCTGTAGATTTATGTTTTTGACAAATTTGGAAGGTTTTGGTTACTATTTTTTCAAGTAATTTTTCAGCTCTGTTGTCTCTCTTTCTGGGACTCTTGATAGCTCCTATATTAAGAGTCCCAAAGGTCCCTGAAACTCCATTCTTTGTATTTTTAAAATCTGTTTTCTCTGTTGTTCAGACTGAGTAATTTCTATTTTTCTCTCTTCCATCACTGATTCTTTCCTGTATCCCTTTTATTCTGTTGTTGACCCTTTTTTGTTTTGTTTTGTTATTTATCTTTGGTAGTGGATATCCAAGGGATCTCTTTTGGGACACTGTAAAGCTAAGATGACCCAGAAATGGATAAGGGAGACTCCTAAGAGGGTAAATTGTACTTCCTGTTACTCACACCCACATGGGGCATCAAATAGGTTTTAATTTAATTGAAGGAAGTGAAATAAATAAACAGTAGTTGAACTCCAAGTGTTTAGCATTTGTTTATGTTGATTATCATGAATTGGAAAGAGACATCACTTTGCCAACAAAGGTCCATACAGTTAAAACTATAGTTTTTCCAGCAGTCATGTATGGATGTGAGAGTTGGACTATAAAGAAGGCTGAGCACCGAAGAATTGAGGCTTTGGAATTGTGGTGCTAGGGAAGACTCTGAAGAGTCCCTTGGACAGCAAAGCAATCAAACCAGTCCATTCTAAAGGAAATCAACTCTGAATATTTATTGGAAGGACTGGTGCAGAAAATGAAGCTCCAATATTTTGCCCACCTGATGCAAAGAGCCAACTCATTGGGAAAGACCCAGATGCTGGGAAAGATTGAAGGCAGGAGGAGAAGGGAGCGACAGAAGATGAGATAGTTGGATGGCATCACTGACTTAATGGACATGAGTAAACTCTGGGAGATAGTGAAGGACAGGGGAGCCTGGTATGCTGCAGTCCACGGGGTTGCAAAGAGTTGGACACGACTTAGTGACTGAGCAACAACCACCACCCTGAGTTGAGGTCAGACTATAGAAGCTTTTGAAAATCAGGCAGATGTGTTTGAATTTAAGTCTATAGGCAAGCAGAATCATTAAATGTTTGTGAAAGGACATGTGAAATATCCCACAGGCAACTATATGCTAGGTGCATAGTATGCTCACAGGGTACAAAACTTGTAATGTGTGCAGAAGCCTGTGGGGTCAAGCAGACAAGCCAACCAGCCTGTCTGGAGTGGAGGAGAAGTTATAAACCATCAGGAAAGAAAAAACCCTGAGTGACGCTTCTTAAAAAGGGGTTTCCCACAAGGAGTTAAAAACAGTTCCAAGATCTGAACTTATTTCCACTCTCTTTCTTATCAGAGTAAATGCATTTCAGTGGATATTTCTTGGAGTTATCAAGGGAATAGGTTTATTGTTCATGCAGAGGGTGGCAGCACCATTTACCAGGGAGAACGTATTTAAGAGTCTTGGGCTCTTTCCAAGGCATTGTAAAAGTACTTTACAGTGTCGGATTTACTTTAAAGCTCCTTGTTATTGCAGTTGAGAAACAAAATGTATCCTGCACACATCCTATTCAAAACAGAAATTTTCTCCTCTGTTGAACATAGATAAAGAATACAGGAATATGCATTTCATAGTGTGAGTTCACCTTGATATTAGATGAAAATGGGACCTGGGGCTTTTCACAACCAGGTTCATGGTAGAAGGGGGCAAAAATCAAACATCATTTGGAAGTGTGATTTGGTTATGTCTTCAGTAGTCTAATGAGAGTGGCAGTCAGTTCTTAAGAAAATAAAATGAAAGAAAATCCATGTCTCTCCTCCACCACTCTCTCTCCTCCATCCCCTTCTTCTTTAGAAATGCTGCATGTGAAAGTATTTATGTGTAGCATCATGACACTTCTTAGACACATAGAAACTGTTTTCCCTTAGAAGAAACCTGTTCACTCCCCAGGCTACACTTCCCTGTCTGATATAGAGACTAGTGTCTGCCTTTGGGAGCAGCTCAGTGCCATGGGGACTCCCGTGGGCAGCACAGTTTTTTTTTTTTTTTTTTCTTTTCTCAGCTCACAGCAGACTGACCTCAGTAGTTGCAGTGCTTGGGCTTGGTTGCTGCTAGTCATGTGAGATCTTCCCAACCCAGGGATTGAACCCGAGTCTCTTATGTCTCCTGCATTGGCAGGTGGGTTCTTTATCACTAGCACCACCTGGCAAGCTCATAGAAGAGTAGTTGAATGAAAAACATACTAAAAGCTGCTGCTGCTTGCCAAGTGTTATCAACAGTGAGAGAACCTAGGAGAAAATTTCCAACAAGTTTCTTGGTCAGCCTTTCTGGTTCTGAATCTTCAGCTCACTCATGAGAAGTGGTCCCTCCTGAGCCCTGCCTAGGGAGGACAGCTGGGGTAAGAGTGTCAATCAGCAGACCTTTGAGCTTCACTCAACCCTCAGAGATTTTGCCTCTGGGTCCTTAGACCCACACTGGGCATTGTGTCTGCTGTGTCTAACTAGACTCAGTCATTGAAAGGCAGTGAGATAAAAAGAGAGAAATCTGATAATCTTGTTTTGAGAGCAAGAGATTAGGAGATTCTTAGTTGTTTCTAGACTTGGTTGCTTATTTACAATACCTGATGAGCTTGCTAAAGAAAATACAACTTTTTTTTTGTTTTTTTAAATTTTACTGGCATGTAACTGATGGACAATGATGAAAATATACAGATGCTGGAGATGTACCCTCTTCCTGCTCTTTCCACCTCAAATCCCAAGCTCCTAAATCGGGTACATGTATGTGTAGGGGTGTGTGTACATGTATATGTGTGCACACATGTACATGCATTTGTATTAGTGGTGTACAACAATCCTTCATTAATATTATTGTTAAACTGTCATTACTAGTATCTTTTTACAGTTCTGGGAGCAGACTGAGCCCAGCTTGGCAGGTCCTGCTCTGGGTCTCCTGTGCGGGGCTGTAGGAAGTGGCTGATGCTGGAGCCGTCCTGGGGGCTTCCTTTCTCACACGTCTGGACTGTGGCTCAGGACACCCACACTCAGCTTCTCTTGGTGGCTGGCAAGGAACCTAAAATTTTTACCAGTGCCCCCTTCCACCGCCTTTCCCCCTAGGGTGACTCTTGATGAGCTAGGCTGTGATTTATGATAACTTTAGGAACTACTGGACTCCTCCTGCACTCTCTGTAAAGTCTCTCTGTACTTTACTCCTGCCAATGCAGGAAATTTGGGTTTGATCCCTGGGTCAGGAAGATCCTCTGGAGAAAGAAATTGTGACCCACTCCAGTATTCTTGCCTGGGAAACCTCGTGGACAGAGAAGCCTGGTAGACTGCAGTCTATGGGATTGCGAAGAGTTGGACACGCTAAACTACTGGGCAAGCATGCATTTTTTAGTCCCTTGTTGTTGCTCAGTCGACCAGTTGTGTCTGACTCTTTCCAACTCCACACGTTCACAACTCCACACGTTCACAACTCCAACTCCACACCTGGCAGCACGCCAGGCCTCCCTGTCCCTCATCATCTCCTGAGTTTGCCCAAGTTCATGTTCACTGCATCGGTGATGCCATCCAGCCATGTCATCCTCTGGTGCCCTCTTCTCCTTCTGGTCTCAATCTTTTCCAGCATCAGGGACTTTTCCATTGAGTTCATCTGTTCACATCAGATGACCAAAATACTGGAGCTTCAGCTTTAGCATCAGCCCTTCCAGTGAATATTCAGGGTTGATCTCCCTTAAGATTGACTGGTTTGATCTCCTTGTTTTCCAGGGGACTTTCAGGAGTCTTCTCCAGCACCACAGTTTGAAGATATCATCCATTTCTTGGCGTTCAACCTCCTTTACAGTCCAGCTCTCACAACCGTACATGACCACTGGGAAGACCATAGCCTTGACTTTATGGACCTTGGTTGGCAGAGTAATGTCTCTGCTTTTCAACACACTGTCTAGGTTTGTCAGTGCTTTCCTGCCAAGAAGCAATCATCTGCTGATTTTATGGCTACAGTCACCGTCCACAGTGATTTTAGAGCCCAAGAAGAGAAAATCTGTCACTACTTCCACCTTTTACCCTTCTATTTGCCATGATCTTAGTTTCTAAAATTAAACCTAGTTTTTAGTCTTAAACTGGCTCTTTCACTCTCCTCCTTCACCCTCATCAAGAGGTTCTTTAGTTCCTCTTTGCTTTTAGTCCCTTAAAATTGTAAAATTCTAGAATTCAAGCCATCACTTTTCTTTTGACCTAAAAATCATCTTCTAAGAGAACACAGGTGTTTCTCAAAGCAAACTGTCTTGTTAAGACAAAATTTCCAAATATAGGATTATCAGAAATCCTAATAAAAAGCCGAGAAAGCTGCCCACTGGAATCCTGTTTACTCATTTGGACTTGCCTTTATTGAGTCATCCCCATGACAGACACTCTCCTAGGAAAGGGTGTAGTCTTGTATTCATTTTATGGCTGCTAACAAAAGTTACACGTTATCCAGAGAAGTAGCTGAACAGATGGCTGAAGCTGAAGCTCCAACACTTTGGCCACCTGATTTGAAGAGCTGAATCATTGGAAAAGACCCTGATGCTGGGAAGGATTGAGGGCAAGAGGAGAACGGGGTGACGGAAGATGAGTTGGTTGGATGGCATCAACAACTCAATGAACATGAATAAGAGCAAACTCTGGGAGATGGTGAAGGATACTGAAGCCTGGTGTGCTGCAGTCTGTGGGGTCACAAAGAGTCAGACACAACTGAGCAACTGAACAACAACAACAAAGGGTACATGTTATCCAGAGAAGCAGGACATTGCAGCCAGGTCTGTGTTTCCGGGGGACTCACACTCCTCCTGCTGCCTGTGGGGATGGTAAATGTGGGGCAGGGAGGAAATGAGAGCCTTTATGGAGGGTAGAATTTCCTGTGAGGCTACCTGCTGGGTCTGGCTCTGGATTGCCTCATATATTGAGCCAGGACTGGAGGCAGCCATGAAAGCATCAAGTCCCAGGGATGTTTTACTTTCCAGCATTGTAGAGTGAGGTCCGTATGACCAGTGCATTGGCAAGCTTGGGTTACCCACCTCACAGACATCTCTTTCACTGTAACATGATGCTACCTGATTTTAGCATTGGGTCCAGTTGATATCTTCACTAGACTTCCCAGGTGGCTTATTGGTAAGCCTCCTCTCGCCCCCCTGGTAATGCAGAAGATGAGAGTTTGATCCCTGGGTGGGGAAGATCCCTTGGAGGAGGAAATGGCATCTCACTCCATCATTCTTGCCTGGGAAACCCTAGAGAAGCCTAGGTGTGCTACAGTCCATGGGGTTGAAAAGAGTTGGACACGACTGAGCGACTGAGCGTGTACGTATGGTATCTTCACTGAGTAGTCATTTCGGGACCTTTCTAGAAATCATTGCTAACTAGTCCCTTAGTAACATATATGGCAAAATCTGGTTTTTCTTTGAACCAGATTTTGGTCATTGCTAGCTTTAATTAAAAGGAAAATGTAGTTAACACATAGTAGTCAGTTGTTAGTTCTCATCTCATTAATCTACAAATGTAAGTTGATGGTAGATGTCATCACGTTTTTAAAAAAGACGGACAACCCCCACATTGATTCTTACTGAAATGAATTTTTAAAAAGAGAAACTAGAAGCCTCCTCATATTAAATGAAAATTGACCAATTTAATAATTTAAGCAAGACTGAATGATGAATAACAATATTGTAATATTTGGTTGTAAACGAACCACCACTGTGTTTTCTAATGATTCTTATTTTCTAATTTAGAATTGCCACCATATCTACAAAAAATCACTCTCTGGTGTAGAATGAGAACATTTTATGGGTTTCTGTAAGTCTGTTTAAAGCAGAAGGAAATGTATAATAGACTTTTTCCTTGAACACTCTCCTTCTGGGCAGGAAGTGGATAATGTCAACCAAGAAAGGGATCCTTGGAGGGAGGAAAACCTGCCAGTGTGACAAACATCTCCCTCCCGCCTTGTTGTGCTTTCTTCTTTAATATTTCTTACTTAAAACTCAACTGAAGATCAGCGGCCCTTTGATATCAGGGAGAAAGGGGTCAGACCATGGCTTAAAGTGATTAGGGGGGACAAGGCAGCCTAAGCCCATCTTACTGTGATAAGAACTTCTGGAGTGTTTTCTTTTCAAAACAAAAGCAAGTCCCGTCTACAGGAGTGAAGGTTAGATAACAGCCAAGCTCTGGGGCTCACTCGTTGGGTGTCTGTAGGTCAATTTCGTCTGAATTTTTCCATCTTTATAATAATAACATTTAAATCTCTGTTGTGCTAACTTGAGATAATTTATTGAAAATTTTCTTAAATTCTCAAAAAGTACTATCCACATCAAGACAGTGGTACTCAAACCATCCTGATAAAAATGCATTTCTGTTTTATCTGGTAACAATATGCATATTTGCAAATCATCCTATATAAATTTGGGTCACTGAAAGCAGTGCCATATGGGAGGAGACGTTTGAGTATTTAGTTTGCATTTCTGTGCATTCTTAATTTTCATAAGTTTCTTTTGTTGTTAAACATATAACTCTTCTGGGACTTCCCTGGCTGTCCCGTGGTTAAGACTTTGCCACCCAATGCAGGGAATAGGAGTTCGATACCTGGTCAAGGAACTAAGATCCCACATGCCTTGGGGCAAAAATAAAACCACCCCAAAACATAAAACAGACTCAGTATTGTAACAAATTCAATAAAGACTTTAAAAATGGTCCACATAAAAAATATTTTTAAAAACCCAACTATTCATTAAATAAATAATTATTGATTACTTATCATGTGGAGGGCTCTGTTATACAATTCATTATGGGGCATATTAAAGTGATAAAACACTATTTTTGTCTTCCCAGAACTGTACACATTATCTGGAACCATCCACTTTGAATCATTAAACTTATCTGTAGATGGCACAGGTGTCTTTCTTGAAATCATTCGTTGTGTGGTGAACAGAATTGATAATCACTAGGATGTCTACAGATTTGCAATGTAACAGTTTTCATCAGATAATGTGTTTCTTAGAAAGGAAGTTCAAAAGAACCAATTCTGTTAGATTGCTGACCTTGACCTCCTGTGGCCAAAAATCCTGTTTCCCTGTGTTTTTAAAGGAAACACGTTTTGAGCAAAGCTCCCAATCCCAGATTCAGTGGTTTTCCTTAAAGAGAGACAACAATGGAATTCTGGGAGAGACCTGAGCGAAACGGATCCATCTGATCCCTCTCTGGAGAGAGCAGTGTTTGTTTACTCTGCTCGGAGAGCTATATTTCTATGCATGTTCTATTATTAGAGTCCTTTGAAGTAGAAAAGTCATATGTCATGGACCTCCTTGGGATTAAATACGCTAAGGCTGTTTATCTGATGTGTACGTGGAGTACATAGGAAAGGAGAAACACCTGTTTGTTGAAAACGGACTCTGAGCAATTAGGGAGCAAATGTTTGTAAGTTTTGATTCTCTGCATAGTGTCATACTTGTTTATCTTGCATCACAGGCTGCTTTGCAGACAGATGGTTTTAAAGGGGAATAAAAGCCAAGAAATGTAGATAGAAAGTTATGTGGTATCTAGAAATCGTGTTGGACTGGAAGGTAACCCAGGGGTAATTCCTGCCATGATTATGTATGTTGTGAACTTCTAATGAGAAAAACCGTAAGAAGTTGCTTTTGGGACATAGCTAGTAACAAACTAAAACATTTCTTATTTCTTTGTTTTGATCATCACTTATTTATTTTTAAAGCTCTTGTAAAAATTAAAAACAGGAAAGCTCGAAATATTTTCTAATTGTTTTAGTCTTATGACAATATATCTTAGACTTTAAAACAATATTTACTTATTTATTTGGCTGTGCTGGGTCCTCGCGGCTTGCGGGGTTTTCAGTGGTGGCTTGCGTGATCTAATTCCCTGAGAATTAGATTGAACTAATTAGATTGAACTAAGGGATTGAACTTGGACCCCCTGCGTTGGGAGCATGGAGTCTTAGCCACTGGACCACCAATGAAGTCCTTATCTTAAACTTTTTTACACATCAATTTGTATCTCATTTTTAAAGGGCCTATGTACTATTTCCCTGTGTGAAAGCAAAAATCCATGTCCTTTTTTGATAGATATTTAAATTATTTGGTTAAACTACAAAAAAGTCAAAGCCACAGGGAGCACTTGTGTTACATATACTTTTATTCATTCTCAAACATCTCTTACTGAAAGTAAAGTGCATGAAAAGAGAGGAAAGATGATATTTGTTCAAGATGATATTCTATTGAAGATGTGGGCTAATATTGTTTATAGTTATGGAACAAAAGTTTGTATCAGGTAATGAGAGAGCCAGCTGTAAGGTAAGTGCATTTTGGAATTGGTGAAGATAATCCATCTTGACTTCTGTCTCCCGGAAGATGGTGTTGACAGTCTCTTCCCTGTTCCTCTTGCTAACTAAAAGCACTGGACGTTTTACATAACATTAATGTTAGAAGACTCTGAAAGATAAAAAACAGAAACTAGACTGGCTAAGGACCTTGGGACCTAGGCTTTATTTTTTCTCATGTATCCTAAATCAGGCATTAAGGAAACTGGCAACCTGGACATACAAATGGACCCCGACTAAAAAAGCCTCCAGAAAAGTCTGCCATCTCTACACAAAGGACCAAGAAAAAGGAACCCTACTTTTAGAGAATATCTGCTCTACTGCAGCCAAACACCCCAGAAAAAACTGTGGTCTTCTCTCTCCCTCGCAGGCCCCCATCATCTCCATTGCCTTGACAGCAAAAGCCTGGACTTCATTCTTACCCTGCTGTAACAAGGTGTCCTCACCCACCAGTGGGGCTTTAGTGAGGGCCGAGTGGGGAGTTGGAATGTCTACATGGACCCCCATCCCCCTGTAATGTCAGTGGAGACAGCATGGAGTGACTGGACTCACACCTCCTCTGCTGTTGGACTGGTGTCAGAGGAAGTCACAGAGAGTCAGGGCTCTCACTACTGCTAAGTTTAAAGAGGCTGCTCTCCACATGCGAATGCAGACCATGGTGGGAGCAGTCATGAAGAGCCTTCCCCCCAGCATCAAAAGAAGACAAATAGAAAACCCTGTATTAATGAGTAGCACTTTCCTTCCTCCACCAGAATGGTTTCAGAAGAGATCTTCCAAAGCATAAGATTTAAATAAGATCCATTCTATAAAATAATACCCCACATGTCCCAAGTTCAACTGACGACTGCTCATTATAGCAAGGATCAGGAAAATCTCAACTAGAATAAAAACAAGGCTGCCAAGGAAAGGCAAAGATGAGATGTTACACATATTAGATTTATCTAACAAAATTTCTAAAGCAGCCATAATATAATACATTTCAGTAAGCAATTACAAAGATACTTGAAGTAAGTGGGGGAAAAAAAAGAGAAAGTCTCAGCAAAGAAATACAAACTCTCAGAAAAGAAAGAGAAAATATAAGAGAACCAAATGTGAATTTTGAAACTGAGAAACATAATAACCAAACAACGAGAAAAACGACCAACTAACCAAATAAACCAAAATCCAACTGAATGGATGGGCTCAACAGCAGAATGGGGAATATGGGTGAAGGAATATATAAATCTGAAGAGGGAATGATAACAAAATGCTAAAAAATGAATAGTGCTTCAGTGGCATGTGAATCTGTCATAAAAATCTAATATTCATGTCATCAAAGTCCCAAAGGGAGAGGAGAAACCAGGTGGGGTTTGAAGACAATGAAGTAATAGCTGAAAAGCCCCCAAATTTGGCAAGGGACGTATACCTACTAGTAGAGGGGCTGAGAAATCCGCAAACAGGATGAAGTGAGATATTTCTGTGCCAAGATGGATCGTAGTCAAACTTCTGAAAATTAAAGACAGAAAACTTGAAAGCAGGCAGAGAGAAAGGCTGTACTACCTATAGGGGAAAAAGCAAGCCAAATGGGTTCCTCATGAGAAATAATGGAGGCCAAAAAGGAGTATCAGCATTCTCAAGAGCTGAGAAAAGAACTCCTAACCCAGAATCCTACCTCCAGGGAAAATATTCTTTAGGAGTGAAGAGAAGAATACAGGAAAAACCACTGTGCCCCAGCCTGGAGAGACAGACATATGAATACAGCGTGTTCTGGCTTCTTGGAGCAGAGACTTCAGTGCTGGGGAGAGAAGTGCTGATATGTAACTGACAAATTGCAAGAGGCTCTAGGTGATCATTCTGAGGGTCAAAAACTCCGAGACCCACAATTCTGTGGGATTTACCTTTAGGAGCTTGATTCCTATGGTACCAGAGAAAAGTCCTCTCATGCTTCCAGCAAGGAAAGGGGAAGAGGAACCATCCTGAAACAGAGCAAAGCATTCTGATTTCTTTCTTTCTTTCTGTAGATGACATGACAATATTATTAAGGATTCGATAAATTCAACAGAAATTGTTAAACTATTGAGAGAATAAGTTGGCTATATGTAAGACAAAATACAGAATAAATATTACTTTCCTTTTTATTAGTATTTAACAATTAGAAACTGAAATGAGAAAAATCATATTCAAGATACTATCAAAATTAGTCTGTAAAACACCTGAGTATTTAATAAAAGAATTAACATATTTGTATTAAAGAAATAAAATAGGACTAAAATAAGTAGAAATATCATAATTTCTAAGAGCATGCAGATGCTGTTTCTCCTCAAATCAATGTACAGTTATAACACAAATCTGACTAATAATCTGAGGAATTATTCTGGGCAATAAATTGATTCTAATCTATGTGGCAGAATAAGTTTGAAAAAGAAGAATTGTGAGGAGGAACTTGCTAAGATTTTAAAATACACTTGTAATTATTTAAATGAAAAGAGTTAGGTAATCATACAAAAGTAGATAAATACATCACATTCCAGCTAAAGCAAGAACAGACACGTTTGTACAGGTGAGTTTAATATTATGATAATGAAAGGATTTTGAAGAAAATAAAGTCACTCCCACACTGCACACTTATAAAAGTTTTAGGGACTCCCCTGGTGGTCCAGTGGCTATGACTCTGCACTCTTCACTGGAGGGGGCCCAGTTCGATCCCACGTCAGGGAACTAGATGCTGCACGATGCAGCTAAAGATCCCAAGACCTGGTGTAGTACCTGCCCCTCCTCAAAAAAGGGTGTAGTATGAATTCAGCCTCTAAATATAGAAGAACAATTTATACTGTACTGTTACATTAAGGTAAGTGTATTTAGTATCAAAAATATCTTAGGGTTACAGTAGCCTAATGCTCTGCTGTTAATATAGGAGAGCATCTTGATTGCACAGAGAGTCTGAGTTTGAAATTCTTCAGGGTACCCCTTCCAGGTGATAATTCAGCCACTGAGGTTGAGGCTGCTCCATCTTCTAAGCAATTTGAAATATGTGGTTTTCAGCTATGCTACTGAAGGAGAAGAGAGGCTGGAGGGTCGAACAGGGGTGCCCATGGTCAGGGATCACAATGACAAAGAAATGAGTTGCTTCTGCCCACTTCTTATTGGCTAGAACTAGTCATATACCAAGAACCTAATTCTAAAATGTGCTGAAGCCCATGGAAATGTAGTTGATATTAAATATGTCCATCCAAAAATATAGATACATATGTTAAAAACTCAGGGCTGGGAGAACATTTCTTTTGACTGTCTGGAAAAGAAAAAGCAATAAAAGGAAAAATCAATTTGACTCCAAACAAGTTTTAAGGCATTAAGCAGTGAAAGATGCCAAAAACAAGCTCAAAAGGCAAGCAACAGATTGAGAGAAGATATTTGCCACACATATAAATGGCAACATGTTAAAATTCCTGCTGTGCAGTTTCTATAAAGAAAAAATGACAAACCAATTAGAGAAGATAGCAAAGGATAGATATTAAAAATTAAAAAATGCAGATGGTCGGACACATATGTACAAAGAAGTACACTGTGGTACTGTTGGCAATGGCATAAAAATGAAATAATTTAATTTTCAGTTGGAATCTGACTGAATTGCTTATGGCGTGTCTATATATTAGAATGCCATGTGGTCATTAAAGGAGAACAGAGTGATCTCTATGTTGATATGAAGAGCCCTTGATAAATAAGGAGAAAAAAAGAGATCTAGATCACTATGGGAAATACGATCATAATTTGAGGAAAATTAATTTAATTGAAAATGTTAATAATATAGATAAATAGGTAATAATGCAATGTGTGTTAGTCGTGTCTGACCTTTGCGGCCCCATGGACTCTAGCCCACCAGGCTCCTCTGTCCATGGAATTCTCCAGGCAAGAATACTGGAGTGGGTTGCCATCCCCTTCTCCAGGCGTCTTCCTGACTGGATCTCCTCCACTGAAGGCAGATTCTTTACTGCTTGAAGCACCAGGGAAGCCCAATAATACAATATAAAATGACAAAAGCATCTGATAAAAATATAAGCCAAACTGTTAACTTTATTTCTGAAAAACAAAGGAGAGGACATTCCCTCTAATTCATACGTTTTCTAATTGGTAGCCGATTTTTTGAGTCTTTCTGCATTGTTTAAATAAAATTCCATCAGTAATATTAATTCATTCCTTTATTCCTCCACTCATGTACCTGTTCATCCATCTATCCTTATACCCATCACTCCATACATTTGTTTTATGGTAGCTAAGCAACAGGTAATAAGGACCAATTCTTAAACATTTGTGTTTGCCGTGAGTATTGCAATTAACACTGGGTTGAGCTCAGCCTGGAATAAGGAGGATGCCTAAATGTTGTTTCCTCTTTCTTGACCATTGATTTAAAAACAATCCAAGAAAACAAGAAGAGTCTGGCCCTGGTCTTCTTGAGCGCACCATCTGGAATGGCTTCCCTCCTCTCTAACCTTTGTCTGCCCTGTGGATGACACATTGGTGGGGAACATCCTTTATAGTAGGAAATGGAGGTCAATAAAATTTGCACCAGGCTTTCCAATTTAGTATCATCCCAGTCAGGACATCCCAAAATAAAGTATGTTTCAAAAATAGATCTAGGAGGAGAAAAAGCCAGGATTGAAAACAAACAATTAATCCTGTTCTGTCACTGATTCTGTGAGAAAACCAGATTTAAAAAAAAAATCGATTTCTTGTTCAGGTGCAATGATTTTGCTTGTTGGAAAAAAAGCTTAAGAACAAAAATAGTGCAGCGAGTTTAGCGTTGTAAACCATCCTATAGAAGAAAACAGGAAGCTGTTTAACGGAAGAGAGTAACTGACCTCAGAACCCGAGACGTAAATGGTCCCTTTGCATCTGCAAAGTGTTGTACTGGTGATTATTGATCAAAGTTGAATTGTACACCGTGTGTTCTTTTGTGGCGACCCGTCGGTTTATCAACAAAGTGAAGAGGTGGAGCATCCAGTGTAGAATGATAAGGCATTCCAGCTATTACACAGGAGAAGGAAGCTCACCTGTCTCTATTCCAATATGTGTACTTACACATACACGTATTTTTGTGAGTGCATGCATGTGTGCATGAGATTTTGTATTCTATGGATCTTTTTTATAAATTGAAGTATAGTTGATTTACAATGCTGTGTTAGTCTCAGGTGTACAACAAAGTGATTCAGTTATTTATATATATACATTTTTATATAACATATATTATTTATATGTAAGTAAATATATTTTATATATTTTATTATATATAAAAATTATATATATATGCACATGCTTCCCTGGTAGCTCAGCTGGTAAAGAATCCACTTGCAGTGCAGGAGAGCCCTATTTGATTCCTGGGTAGGGAAGATTCCCTGGAGAAGAGATAGGCTACCCATTCTAGTATTTATGGGCTTCCCTGGTGGATCAGACAGTAAAGAATCTGCCTGCAATGAGAGAGACCTGGGTTCGATTCCCTGGGTTGGGAAGATCCCCTGGAGGAGGGTATGGCAACGTACTCCAGTATGCTTGCCTGGAGAATCCCCATGGATAGAGGAGCCTGGAGGGCTACAGTCCACGGGGTTGCAAAGAGCTGGACATGACTGAGTGACTAAGCACAGCACAGCACACACACATATATAATATATACATATACGTGTGTTCAGTTGCTCGGTTGTGTCTGACTCTGTGACCCCATGGCCTGTAACCCACAAGTTTCCTCTGCCTCTGGAATTTTTCAGGCAAGAATGCTGGAGTGGGTTGCTGTTTCCTACTCTAGGGGATCTTCCTGACCCAGGGACTGAACTGTTGTCACTTATGTCTCCTGCATTGGCAGGCATGTTCCTTTCCACCAGCACCACCTGGGCGGCCTGTATGCATACAAATATAAGTAATATGTAGATACACTTTTACAGATTCTTTTCCCTTATAGGTTATTACAAAATACTGAGTATAGTTCCTGTGCTGTTAGTTTGAGGACTGTTAGTCTCGTTGTTTATCTATTTTACAAATAGTAGTGTGTATATATGTTAATCCTAAACTCTTAATTTATCCCTCTCTTCCCTTTCCCCTTTGGTAACCATAAGTTTGTTTCCTAGTCTGTGGGTCTGTTTTGTAAATAAGTTCAATAGTACCTTAAAAAAAAAGATCCCACATATAAGTGGTATCATATGGCTTTTGTCTTTTTCTCTCTGACTTACTTCACTTGGTATAAACATCTGTAGCCCATCCATATTGTTGCAAATAGCATCACTTCATTCTTTTTTATGGCTGAGTAATATTCTATTGTGTGTGTGTATATATGTATACATACACGCATGTAGATACCGCATTGTCTTTATCCATTCCCCTGTCAGTGGACATCTAGTTTGCTTTCATGTCTTGCCTATTGTAAATAGTGCGGCAGTGAACACTGGGGTGTATTGTCCTGTAGGGATCTTTAATTGATTTTATGGGAAATTGGACAGACATCCCAAACCAACTTGAATTTTTTTCCTTGTTATAATCTTTAAAAGAATAGCTTCATTTTAGAAATAAATGTTTTTTTTTTCCTATTTTTCAAACTATTGGGGAATATTTGTTCAAAGATTACAGCCTTGAAAGGGAGAGAAATATTTCTTCCTAATATTCCATACAGTTGGTTCTTCTTATAGTGCTAATGTGGGAAAATATCCACCTAGAGCAGTTTCCTGTCCAAGAGCTTGTCTTGATGCCAAGAAAAACTGTCACTCTTAAACATTCTCCCCGTGTAACAAAGAGAATAGGATTATCTTAAGTCCATACACTGAAAATGCAGGCAAAATTTCTCCTTATATGAAGCAAAGGTGAGTCTCCGGGAAGTATGTAGGAGAAGTTTTATTTTTATTCATTTTCCAGGAGAAGAAAGGAATACTCCATGAGATTTTGTAACTCATTCAAGATAGCCCTGGTCAGTAGCAAAGCTGATCTCAAACCAGATAACACCAGTCCTCAAACTCTGGCCAAATGTGCTCTTGATGTATGATCCAAAAAGCTTATTTATAAGATCTGCTGACCTCTGTCCTCTGTGATCTTAGTTGTCTGGAGACTCAGCCTGAGCTCACATAGACTGCAGGACAGTGATTCCAGGATTCAGGAGGCAGGATCCTTGGAAGAGAAGAGGCTATTTTGTTTTGTTAGTTGTTTTCTTGGGGTCGACCCCTGTCATCACTTTCAAATACACAGAGGCTATTTCCTCTAAGCTGGTCCCAGAGAAGGACCTTTTTTTTCTTTCCACCCTGTTTCTCGGGGGCTGTAGGCAGAGCCTCTGCTGGAGGGGAAAGGGAGCGAGCATCCCAGAGGACCTGCCCTGTCCAAGGAGAGAAAGCCGAGCAGATGGCAGCTGACACGTAGAGGGCACGTTGGAGGAACCCTGGCCCTGAGCAGGCTTCCTGAGCCGCAATCTGGGGTCCCTCCCTTGCAGAGCAGCCCAGAGGAGTCTGATGAGTTGGCTGAGAACCAGCGGGCTGGTTGCCAAAGGGCAGTAAATCAAAGTGAAAAAGAGGTGATACTTTAAAAGCAAACAACACTTTTGTTTGTTTGTTTTAAAGAGCAGAGAAATAAGTTTTTCTAATGGTCAAAGGGTAGGAGATATAAAACAACACTGCCATGGAATAATTCAAAGGGATTTGTTTGTAAAAGTCCTTTTCTGTAATGAGCATGCGCTAGGATTATGAAACAAGATTCTCAACATTTCTCTAGACGAGGATGTGATTTTTACCTGGAAACTGGTGATCCAGTGTTCATGAGGTTTTTCCCACATTAAAATAAACAGAATACTATAGTTCGTAATGTCCACACAGGTGTTAAAATCTTTGTGTAAAATTACTAGAGCCAAAAATCTTTCTTTTTAATCTTCATTCAAGTTCTGTTTCTTCTGTCCTTGATGAGTTTTCTTCACTTGGACACTCAAACTTGGGAAAATGCTTCTAAATTCTCACCTCCTGCCATCAGCTGAGGATGGATTTGTAACCAGAAGAAGACTCTAGGGGAAATTAGAACTGGGTCACAGGAAAAAAGATCTCAGGACTGTGGATATGGGGGTGTGATTCCACAGAACCTAGGTGACACCTAGGTATTCACTTGTTTATTGTGATCGTTTCTTTAATAGAGTTTACTCATAAGTAGAAAATGTTTCCAGAATATAAAAAAATATATAAAGAATAAGATCATGAATACTCAGACACTCATCACCTTGATTAAGAAATAAGTCACCTCTAATTATAAGGGAAAGATTTGTTGTGTTTTTCAATTGCTAAGTCATGTCTGACTATCTGTGACCTCCTTGTCTCTCACTTTTCCTCCAAGGAGCAAAGGTCTTTTAATTTCATGGCTGCAGTCACCGTCTGCAGTGATTTTGGAGCCCGAAACAATAAAGTCTGCAGCTGTTTCCATTATTTCCCCATCTATTTGCCATGAAGTGATGGGACCAGATGCCATGATCTTCGTTTTCTGAATGTTGAGCTTTAAGCCAACTTTTTCACTCTCCTCTTTCATTTTCATCAAAAGGTTCTTTAGTCCCTCTTCACTTTCTGCCATAAGGGTGGTATCATCTGCATATCTGATGTTATTAATATATCTCCTGGCAATCTGATTCCAACTTGTGCTTCATGCAGCCTGGCATTTCACCTGATTTACTCTGCACGTAAGTTAAATAAGCAGGGTGACAATATACAGCCTTGACATACTCCTTTTCCTATTAAGAACCAGTCTGTTGTTACATGTCCAGGTCTAACTGTTGCTTCTTGACCTGCATACAGATTTCTCAGGAGTCAGGCAAGGTGTTCTGGTATTTCCATCTCTTGAAGAATTTTCCACAGTGTGTTGTGTCAAATGCTTTAGCGTAGTCAATAACGCAGAAGTAGATTTTTTTTCTGGAATTCTCTTGCTTTTTCAATGATCCCTCAGATGTTGGCAATTTGATCTCTGATTCCTCTGCTTTTTCTAAATCCAATTTGAACATGTGGAAGTTCACAGTTAATGTACTGTTGAAGACTGGCTTGGAGAATTTTGAGCATTACTTTGCTAGGATGTGAGATAAGTACAACTGTGTGATAGTTTGAACATTCTTTGGGATTGGAATGAAAACTGACCTTTTCCAGTCCTTTGATCACTGCTGAGTTTTCCAAATTTGCTGGCATACTCAGTGCAGCACTTTCATAACACTGTCTTTTAGGATTTGAAATTTAGGAGGTGGAATTTCATCACCTCCACTAGACTTGTTTGTAATGATGCTTCCTAAGGCCCACTTGACTTCACATTCCAGGATGTCTGGCTGTAGGTGGGTGGTCACACCATCGTGGTTATCTGGGTCATGAAGATCTTTTTTGTATAGTTCTTCTGTGTATTCTTGCCACCACTTATTAACATTTTTTGCTTCTGTTAGGTCCATACCATTTCTGTCCTTTATCATGCCCATCTTTGCATGAAATCTTCCCTTGGTATCTCTAATGTTTCTGAAGAGATCTCTAGTCTTTCACATTCTATTCTCATTCTATTCTTCCAAGAATCCCTGGAAGAAAAATTATGACCAACCTAGACAGGATATTAAAAAGCAGAGACATTACTTTTCCAACAAAGGTCCATCTAGTCAAGGCTATGGTTTTTCCAGTAGTCATGTATGGATGTGAGAGTTGGACTATAAAGAAAGCTGAATGCTGAAGAATTGATGCTTTTGAACTGTGGTTTTGGAGAAGACTCTTGAGAGTCCCTTGGACTGCAAGGAGATCCAAGCAGTTCATCCTAAAGGAAATCAGTCCTGAGTATTCACTGGAAGGGCTGATGCTGAAACTGAAGCTCCAATACTTTGGCCACCTGATGTGAAGAACTGACTCATTTGAAAAGACGTTGATCCTGGGAAAGATTGAAGGCAGGAGAAAAAGAGGACTACAGAAGATGAGATGGTTGGATGGCATCACAGATTCAGTGGACGTGAGTTTGAGTAAGCTCTGGGAGTTGGTGATGGACAGGGATGCCTGGCATCCTGCAGTCCATGGAGTTGCAAAGAACTGGACATGACTGAGTGACTGAACTGAACTGACTCTTGCTATCTCCAGGAGTTTGCCCAAATTCATGTTCATTGAGTCAGTGATGATGCTATCCAAGCAAGGGAAAGATGCAAGTCATCAAAGCATAAATTGAAAACAATATACAATAGAGTAAAAAACCCACTAACTTTATTGTTCCTTAAAATTCACTATGAATCAAGGTAAATTGGAAGTGGTCAAATAGGAGAAGGCAAGAATGAACACTGATATTTTAGTAATCAGTGAACTAAAATGAATTGGAATGGGCGAATTTAATTCAGATGACCATTATATCTATTATTGTGGGAAAGAATCCCTTAGAAGAAATGGAGTAGCCCTCTTATTCAACAAAAGAGTTTGAAATGCAGTACTTGCATGCAATCTCAAAAATGACAAAATGATCTCTGTTCATTTCCAAGGCAAACCGTTCAAAATTATAGTAATCCAAGTCTATGCCCCAACTACTAATGCTGAAGAAGCTGAAGTTGAATGGTTCTATGAAGACCTACAAGACCTTAAGAACTGACACCAAAAAAAGATGTCCTTTTCATCATAGGGAACTGGAATGCAGAAGTAGGAAGTCAAGAGATACATGGAGTAACAAGCAAGTTTGGCTTTGGAATACAAAATGAAGCAGGGCAAAGGTTAACAGAGTTTTGCCAGGAGAACACACTGGTCATAGCAAACACCTTCTTCCAACAACTCAAGAGACGACTCTATACATGGACATCACCAGATGGTGAATACTGAAATCAGATTGATTATATTCTCTGCAGCTGAAGATGGAGAAGCTTTATGCAGTCAGCAAAAAACAAGATGAGAAGCTGACTGTGGCTCAGATCATGAACTCCTTATTGCAAAATTCAGGCTCAAATTAAAGAAAGTAGGGAAAACCATTAGATCATTCAGGTATGACCTAAATCAAATCCCTTACAAATACACAGTGGAAGTGACAAATAGATTCAAGGGATTAGATCTGTAGATAGAATGCCTGAAGAACTGTGGATGGAGGTTCATAAAATTGTACCAGAGGCAGTGATCAAAACCATCCTCAAGAAGAAGAAATGCATGCAAAAAGCAAAATGGCTGTCTGAAGAGGCCTTACAAATAGCTGAGAAAAGAGGAGAAGCAAAAGGCAAAGGAGAAGAGGAAAGATATATCCATCTGAATGCAGAGTTCCAAAAAAATAGCAAGGAGAGATAAGAAAGTGTTCCTAAGTGATCACTGCAAAGAAATAGAGGAAAACAACAGAATGGGAAAGACTAGAGATCTCTTCAGAAACATTAGCGATACCAAGGGAACATTTCATGCAAAGATGGGCACAATAAAGGACAGAAATAGTATGGACCTAACAGAAGCAGAAGATACTAAGAAGAGATGGCAAGCATACACAGAAGAACTATGCAAAAAAGATCTTCATGACCCAGATAACCACGATGGTGTGATCACTCACCTACAGCCAGACATCCTGGAGTGAGAAGTCAAGTGGGCCTTAGGAAGCATCACTATGAACAAAGCTAGTGGAGGTGATGAAATTCCACCTCCTAAATTTCAAATCCTAAAAGATGATGCTGTGAAAGTGCTGCAGTGAGTATGCCAGCAAATTTGGAAAACTCAGCAGTGGCCACAGGACTGGAAAAGGACAGTTTTCATTCCAATCCCAAAGAAAGGCAATGCCAAAGAATGTTCAAACTATCACACAATTGTACTTATCTCACATCCCAGGAAAGCAGTGCTCAAAATTGCAAAGTAATGCTCAAATTAATACTCAGAATTGCAAAGTAATGCTCAAAGTTCTCCAAGCTAGGCTTCAACAGTGTATAAACTGAGAACTTACAGATTTTCAAGTTGGATTTAGAAAAGGCAGAGGAACCAGAGATCCAATTGCCAACATCTGAGGGATCATAGAAAAAGTAAGAGAATTCCACAAAAATATCGACTCCTGCTTCGCTGACTACGCTAAAGCCTTTGACTGTGCATATCACAACAAATTGGAAAATTATTCAAGAGATGGAAATACCAGACCACCTTACCTGACTCCTCTGAAATCTGTATGCAGGTCAAGAAGCAACAGTTAGAACTAGACATGGAACAGCAACTGATTCCGTTTTGGGAAAGGAGTATGTTAAAGCTGTATATTGTCACCCTGCTTATTTAACTTCATGCAGAGTACATCATGCAAAATGCTGGGCTGGATGAAACACAAGCTGGAATCATGATTGCCAGGAGAAATGTCAATAACCTCAGATGTGCAGATGACACCACCCTTATGGCAGAAAGTGAAGAGGGATTAAACAGCCTCTTGATGAAGGTGAAAGAAGAGAGTGAAAAGCTGGCTTAAAACTCAACATTCAGAAAACTAAGGTCATGGCATCTGGTCCCATCACTTCATGGCAAATAGATGGGGAAACAATGGAAATAGTGAGAGACTTTATTTTCTTGAATTCCAAAATCATTGCAGATGGTGACTGCAGCCATGAAATTAAAAGGCGCTTGCTCCTTGGAAGAAAAGCTATGACTAACCTAAACAGCATATTAAAAAGCAGAGACATTACTTTACCAACAAAGGTCCATCTAGACAAAGCTATGGTTTTTCCAGTAGTCATGTATGGATGTGAGAGTTGGACCATAAAGAAAGCTGAGTGCCAAAAACTCAGCTTTTGAACTGTGGTGTTGGAGAAGACTCTTGAGAGTTGCTTAGACTGCAAAGAGATCCAACCAGTCAATCCTCAAGGAAATCAGTCCTAAATATTCATTGGAAGGACTGATGCTGAAGCTGAAGCTCCAATATTTTGGCTACCCAATGCAAAGACCTGATTCATCGGAAAAGACCTTGATCCTGGGAAAGATTGAAGGCAGGAAGAGACAGGAAGGAGAGAAGATGAGATGGTTGGATGGCTTCACTGACTCAATAGACATGAGTTTGAGTAATCTCCAGGAGTTGGTGATAGACAGGGAGACCTGGCGTGCTGCAGTCCATGGAGTTGCAAAGAGTTGGACACAACTGAATGACTGAATTGAATTGAACTAACTAAAACTCACTAGCAACATTTATTGAGCTCCTGTTTGTGCCAGACACAGATGTTTCAGAGATGAAGGATACCCTTGCTGATCCAGATATGATGGGAGACTTATATGAATGAAAGAAAAATATCGGAACATAATAAAGTCCAGGAAGGGCTCTGGCAGGTACGTGCTCTGAGAACTAAGGGACCACAGGGAAAGAGACTCTTACTGAGAGCAAAGATGGGGATGGGGCTGAGTGGTCAGTAAAGGTGGCCAAGGAGAGTGATTCTGGAGCTGAGTCTGGATGGGGAGAGTTGAGCCTGTACCCAGGAGGAAAGGTGTGCCTGGTGGGGAAGCAGCTCCAGCAGGCTCTGAGGTTACTGGGAGCACTTGCTGGTATGCAGAGCAACTTCCGGGACCAAGGTGGGCTGGAGTTGGCTGGCACTTTTCAGGAAGGGCTTCAGACCATCCCAGCTGCATGCTAGTGCACACCCTCTGTTCAGAGATACAGGGGTTCTTCCTTGGGAGTGTCCAAGGAGGGCTTCACGGCTTCTGTGAACCCTTTGAAATTATATGCAATGTGGTTTCCAGGTGGCTCAGATGGTAAAGATTCTACCTGCAGTGCAAGAGACCCGGGTTTGATCCCTGGGTCAGGAAAATCCTCTGGAGAAGGGAATGACTACCCATGCCAGTATTCTTGCCTGAGAAATCCCACAGACAGAGGATCCTCGTGGGCTGCAGTCCCTGTGGTCACCAAGAGTCGGACATGACTGAGTGGCTAACACTTTCTCCTACTTAGCAGCATCACCAGCCTCTGGCTGCTAGATGACAGTATCACTCCTAGTGGACAGCTCCAAATACCCCAGCCTCACTAAATAGGGGTGGGGGTGGGGTGGGGGCACTGTTCCAGTGGTTTGCGGCCCTGATAGATACATATTAAAATTGCCTGAGGAGCTTCAGAAGCTATCAATGCCTGGTTTCACCCTGACTGCATTCTAATCTCTGGTGGGGCTGGGGAGGACGTCCACAGCTTTTGGAAAACCAGCCCTTAGATTTGAGGCTGCTGCACCTGGCCAGGTGTAGGGCTCTTCCTTGTGGGAAGAGCGAAGAGGTGGAGGGAGGGGTCAAGATAAGATTCCAGATTTAAATGCTGATGAACTTGACATGCCTGGAGGTCATTTAGATGAAGACGTTCACTTCCATTTCTTGGTCACTGACAAACTGTGTGTCCTTGGACCAGTTACATATCTTTCCCAGTTTTTATTTTCCTTATCTGTCTATTCTGATAATATCTACTCTAAAGAGTCTGTGAAAGGCAGGATACATTAATGGGTGTGGAAGAAAGTAAAAACCATCTCATGCATACACACCCTGTCAGTTTGGGATGTGCTTAGTGGCTCAGTTGTGTTTACTCTTTGTGACCCCATGGGCTGTAGCCCGCCAGGCTCCTTTGTCCACGTGATTCTCCAGGTAAGAATACTAGAGTGGGTTGCCATTCCCTTCCCCAGGGGATCTTCACAACCCAGGGATCAAACCTAGGTCTCCCACATTGCAGGTGAATCCTTTATCGTCTCAGCCACCAGGGAAGCCCCCCCAGTTTGGGATATACCTTCAAAATTCTATTTGGAAAAAATATAGGACACCATTTCATAAGAGCAAAGAGTGATTTTTTTTGGAGAGGGGTGGGTGGGAAAAGAACAACAAATACAAAAAGCACAAATTGTAATAGATAAATTCAAATAAATTAAAATTTAAAATTTCAGGACATCAAAAGGCTTCATCAGCAATGTTAAAAGACAAACAAAAAGCTGGAAAAATACTTGCACAAATCGACAGATTTAAAAAATATGCAATAAATTCCTAAAAATCAAAAAAAGAAAGACAAAACAATCCAAGAGAAAATAGGCAGCAGGTATAAATAGGAAAGACAAGAAGAAGGGATCGGAATGGCTAATAAAACATAATACGAGTCTCACCCCCGCCCCCGCAACGCTACCGGTTGCTAGGCAATAAACGGCATTGCAAGTGCAGTGTATACTATTTCTCATCTACCAGATGGGCAAACGTGTACTGAATTATAAGGCAGAAGAGACTCAGGCTGCTGTGGGGGTATCAATTGGTGCTACTGCTTTCTGGGCAATTTGATAATATTTAATAAAATTTAAAATATCCAATAATCTATAGGTATACTGTTATGAAAATGAACTCTAGCTCTAAATATTAACATGGGTAGATACCAAAGGTGATGTTAGGCAAGATGGTAAATCACAGAAGCATGCAGAGTCTCCTGTTATAAAGTGTAGAAAATACAAAGCAGTTATATTTTACTGCCAATCATCTACATTCTTGCCTTAAAAGAAATGCATGCAGGGGAGTATTTAAAACCAAACTGAGGATATTGGCTTTCTGCAGGGTGGGAGAGGAATGAGATTGGGAGGTGACACAGGCTGGAGAAATGGAATAATTTGCCCTCGTGTCGAACCATCCTGGAGTGTGGCCCAGCGCGTGTGCTCTTAAGCTCTGCATCCCTTTGTGCATTCTTCTTTTTAAGCTCTTATCCCCATATTTGAAAGAACTTTTTCTAAAGGAACTGTTGTTCTCAATCTGTTTACAAATATTTAATTGGGGGAAACGATTGGTTTCGTCAAATAATCTTTTCAATTTCCTAACTTAATTTTTAAATATTCAAATATTAAAAATATTTCAGGCACAGCATATCAGTGGGCTTCCCTTAGAGTTCAGTTGGTAAAGAATCCACCTGCGATGCAGGAGACCCTGGTTCAATTCCTGGGTCTGGAAGATCCACTGGAGAAGGGATAGGCTACCCACTCCAGTATTTTTGGGCTTCCCTTGTGGCTCAGCTGGCAAAGAATCTGCCAGCAATGTGGCAGACCTGGGTTCGATCCCTGGGTTGGGAAGATCCCCTGGAGAAGGGAAAGGCTACCTACTCCAGTATTCTGGCCTGGAGAATTCCATGGACTGTATGGAATGGCATACAGGGGGTGGCAAAGAGTTGGACACGACTGAGCAAGTTTTACTTTCAGCCTATCAGTACCAGCACATATTATAACTGTGTAACTACTACATTTTAAAACCTGTATTTAATGTATAACACATTGACAAAGAGATAATTTCCCTGTTATTGAAGATCAAAGAGTTAGTTCAATTATATTTCTTAATTCTTAAAAAATCATCTATTTTTTTTATACCCAGTTTTTTCCCTCTATTGTTACAAAACTCTAATCATAGACTGCATTGTGTAAGCTTTGCAAACATTTCTTTATACTGGAGGGAATATAATCTTCAGTCTGAGCCCATGATATTTTATTTATTTATTTTTTTGGTCCCAAACGTGTTTGAAACAGGAACCAACGGTGACATGGAGCTTCACTATTTTGAAAATCTTCTTACATGTGTTCTAGTCCTGGAGCCCAAAGACTCTTCAGGATCAATTGGTGCATATAGTTACTTTCATCAGTTTGCAGAGACCATAATGCAGGAGTTTTAAGTGATTTACTCTGAGACCCATTGATCTTGTTGGTCAGAATTCTATGTTCAAATGCACTGAAATGGCAACTTTAGGACAGGTCTCACAGGAGAACCCACGGAGCTGGGACATCATATTACATTGTTATGCTCAGCCACTAAATTGGGGGCCTGCTAAATTGGGGGTATTCAGTTACAAAGAACAGAAATGGCAACTGGGGTTTGCTGACCTGAGCAATCTCAGTGGACCAGCTGGGATGGAGCAGAATGAGGTATGGATGCGATGAGTAAGGGATGAAGCCAGGACTGTGGACCACTCTCTACAGAGCCAAGGTATGGAGGGAAGAGCTGAAGCTGGACTTGGGGAGAAAGAAGGGGTTTTTATTGCCTTATTAAAGATAGGGAATTCCAGAGTGTGTTTGATGTGGTAGGGGAGGAGAGTGGATGATCTAGGTTGTTAATAGAATTCAGAAGTGAAAAAGCACAGAGCCTCTGATGGGAGTGTTTCACTGAGAGCAAGAGATGGAGTGCAGGATGGTACCAAAGCAAAGTGCATTGCTCTCTGGTGGATGGAAAGTGGGCACCCCCACGATGGTCCCTGTTTTCTCCCTGACTCAACGTTAGCATCTGATGGGGAAGGGATGTGGATTTTTATAAGAAGTTTGAACCAGGAGGGACAACAAAAGGAAGGAAAACTCTCTCTATTTTGTTTTTATTATATGAGCTGCTCAGACTCTAAAAATATTAGTGGGCATTTAAAATATCAATAAAAATATTAAAATTTGGATTAGAGCTCAAATATTTTTTTCTGACACTTTCACTAAGCTAGGTTTTTCAATTTACTTTCGTGTTTTTAAGACTCAAGCCTTTTCAAATTTTTATGCTTAAGGAAAACCATGCAGGTACATTTCAAATCATAGTATTCTGAATTTTTTTAAATGTAGTTTATTAAGAAATTATCACATGGGAGGGCTTGACATTTCTGTCTAATAACTAGAATCTCAGGCTCTACTAATCTCCATTTTAGGTAGAGAAGTGAAAACTATTTTAATGGGGTTTAGAGTGAGATTTTCACATGAGCCAGTGTGGTGTTATACTTGTTTGAAGTGTCTAAAGGAAATATTCATGGATCACAGGATTTAAAAAAAATTATGTGTATTGGAATACTACCACTGAGTCAGCTAAGATGTCCGAAAGGCCACATTAAGTGTGTCTTAGAGTATTGTTCCTCTCTCCCTTTTTCTTTGTGGGATTTGAGATGTACAGTTTTGTCGGATCACTTGCTGTCGGAGTATGAACATGTCACGGTATGTAAGAAAAACTCATGAAACAGAATACATTCACGTCCTTGCAACATTCTTTGAAGATAAGTTGGTTAATAGAGATGAACCGAACATGCTTTATCTTGGAAGGAGAAAAAGCAGAACAACTCACTTTTGGTTTGCATTAGTGCTCATGGTGAGGGAAAGGGCTCTGTGTGCAGCTCCACACTTCTGGGCCCCAAATAAGATCCCCAGTAATGGGCTGCTGCAGCAGCTGTGAGTGGAGAGCATCCTGTTGTTGTTTTCATTCTTTCAGGGACATCCACGTGGAGCAGACGTGAGGAACCCAGGCTGGACACAAGGGTTCTGGATGGCTTTTACTACTACAACGTCTCCATGTTTTCAAGCTTGTTTTCCTTAGGGTTAATTTTTTTGGGGAAGCCGGGGTTAGGGTTCTAGTTTTGACCCTGAATATGATAGTGAGGAAGCTACTTTGTATCTGTGGGGGGCTGGGTCTCTTCCAGTTCAGTGATTCCAACCCTGTATAAATCAAGCTCTATGTATCACCCTGATACTGGAATGAACCACCAAAAGCATTCTGCATCTGCAAATATGACTTTGAATAGAGTCACACTAAAATATTAGAACCTAAGGTTATTGAGCACATAAAATATTTGAAATAAATCTTTGGACTGAAAAGAGGGAGGACATGTTGACTAGTTTCATTAGAGGAGTTCCAGGATTCCATTTTTGAAGGGTATACGTGCATACTCAGTCACTTCCATCTTGTCTGTTTGTGACCCCAAGGACCGTAGTTTGCCGGGCTTCTCTGTGCATTGGATTTCTCAGGCAAGAATGCTGGAGTGAGTTGCCATGACCCCTCTTCAGGGGATCGTCCAGACCCAGGGCTCAGGCTGAGTCTCCTGCATTGCAGGCAGATTCTTTACCATCTGAGCCACCAGGGAAGCCTGTGAAGGGTATTAAAGGGTATAAAGTGATGTCTCATTGACACTGTCTCACGTTATCATGAACTAGCAAAGTCAAAGAAAGACCCATGTGTCTGACAGCCTGTGTGCTAACCATGGCATCTAATAAGGCTTCTTTTTGAAATAAGCCAGGCACATGAGCCGCTTGTTCAGCATTTAGACCTTAACAGAGTCAAAAAGCCGAGAAGACACTGATACTTTCTTGTCCCTGTCTCAACATTGCAACTAGGAGGATTTCCTAGTATGTCGCTTAATTATGCCTCAGTTTTCTCATCTAAAATAGTATAAAGTTTGTAATGTAAATATTGGCTTCCCAGGTGGCACTACTGGTAAAAAATCTGCCTACCAATGCAGGAGTGGCTAGATCCCTGGGCTGGGAAGATCCTCTGGAGGAGGAAATGGCAAACTACTCCAGTATTCTTGCCTGGAAAACTCCATGGGCAGAGGAGCCTGGTGGGCTACAGTCCGTGGGGTCACAGAGTCGGACACAACTGAGTGACTAAGCGTACATACAATGATATTGAGCAGAGTTCCCTGTGCTATAGAGGTCCTTCTTGGTTAAAGCTTCCTTTCTCATGCTATTTCGTTTTTGGTATCAAGGTTTGTAAATGGCACAACATGAGTTTAGTTTTCATTCTCTTTCTGTTTTCTTGAGTTGGTTAATATCAAGATAGTAATTATCTATTCCTCAAAGTTTTGGTAAAATTCACCTTTAAAACTGCTTAGGCCTGGAGATTTTCTGGTATTGATGACTCATTCAGTTTCTGTAATGTTTTATGTCTGTTCATATTTTCAGTTTCTTTTTGAGTTAATTTTGGCAGTTCATATTTTTTTAAAGACAACTTCGATTTTCTATTCCTTTTTATTATTAATTTGTCAGGATTTTCTTGTTAAAGTTATGAGACTTTATATTAGTAGTAAGAGGGCTGTCTCAAATACTGAAAATTCTACACAATATATTTTTGAAAACTAAAGTGGATTTGATTGCCTTCAGCCTCCAGTGAACAATCCTGTTTATTAGCATTGAATTATGTGGATCTACTCTTAAATTTGAATGGTAGAAATACATTTACAGTATTCCTTGGGTTGGAGGGTGTGGGGTAGGAACATAGAATAACTAATTCAGATTACACTTTATAAGAGATGCACCTTATGTTACTTGGTCTGAAAATTCATAACAGGAATAGAATGCACAGCTTTAGCAATAGTATTTTTGTGTAGTCTTAACAAATCATGGAAATATGACCTGCGATAATAGATGTATCTTAGGTAGTGAGTCTCAAAATGGGATTTGAAAATTCATACACCACGTGGTCCACTTCAGTCTTTATTGAATGAAACTAGGCTGTTTTTTTTCCCTCTTAACTATCAAATTCTTTACATCATTTCCTTTTTTTTCTGTTTAGAAATTATTTAATATATTATAAGCAATTTAAAAAATGATGGAAAGCATTCATGTTCCCATGACCTTAAGATAATCATTTTTAAATGTTTTTGTTATCTTCTAGTCCTCCTGTGTGTGTGTGTGTGAACAGTATAAGCCATAGCATAGTGTTTAAGAACTTGGATTCTGTACTGCACACTCTGGTTTGAAATCTTTACCTTGTCATTGCCTAGCTTTGATCCTGGACAAGTTATTTATCCTGGTATATCTGTATAACATGGTGAACATATTATCTACTGCATGAGGACAGCTTGACAAGCTAATGGAATAATATTTGTAAAGTACTTAAAACAGAGGCAGGCATGTAATACACAGTTAGTGCTGCAATTGTTACAGATATGTGTTTCTATAGAATTTTCATAATTATTTATATTTTGACTACATTCTAACATCTTTTTAAAAATAAATTTATTTATTTTAATTGGAGGCTAATTACTTCACAATATTGTATTTGTTTTGCCATACATCAACATGTTCCGCCGCGGGTATACACGTGTTCCCTATCCTGAACCCCCCTCCCACCTCCCTCCCCATACCATCCCTCTGAGTCATCCCAGTGCACCAACCCCGAGCACCCTGTATCATGCATCGAACCTGGTCTGGTGATTCGTTTCACATATGATAATATACATGTTTCAATGCCATTCTCCCAAATCATCCCACCCTCACCCTCTCCCACAGAGTCCAAAAGACTGTTCTATACATCTGTGTCTCTTTTGCCGTCTTGCATACAGGGTTATCTTTCAGTTCAGTTCAGTTCAGTTGCTCAGTCGTGTCCGACTCTTTGCGACCCCATGAATTGCAGCACGCCAGGCCTCCCTGTCTATCACCATCTCCCGGAGTTCACCCAAACTCACATCCATCGAGTCGGTAATGTTATCCAGCCACCTCATCCCCTTTTCCTCCTGCCCCCAATCCCTCCCAGCATCAGAGTCTTTTCCAGTGATTCAACTCTTCACATGAGGTGGCCAAAGTACCAGAGTTTCAGCTTTCACATCATTTCTTCCAAAGAANTGTTTAGTTCTTAGGCCCATTTTTTGATTGGGTCATTTATTTTTCTGGAATTGAGCTGCAGGAGTTGCTTGTATATTTTTGAGATTAATTCTTTGTCAGTTGCTTCATTTGCTATTATTTTTTCCCATTCTGAAGGCTGTCTTTTCACCTTGCTTATAGTTTCCTTTGTTGTGCAGAAGCTTTTAATTTTAATTAGGTCCCATTTGTTAATTTTTGCATTTATTTCCAATATTCTGGGAGGTGGGTCATAGAGGATCCTGCTGTGATTTATGTCAGAGAATGTTTGGCCTATGTTCTCCTCTAGGAGTTTTATAGTTTCTGGTCTTGCATTTAGATCTTTAATCCATTTTGAGTGTATTATGGTATTAGAAACTGTTCTAGTTTCATTCTTGGGAGTTCATATTTTCCATTTCATTTAAGTTGTCAAGTTTATTGGCATATAGTTGTTCGGGGTATTATTTTATGAGGTCTTAAAGTTTTGCTGTATCTTTTATGACCTATTTTTTTATGTGTTGCTGTTGTTGTATAGTCACTAAGTCATATTTGACTCTTTGTGACCCCATGGACTGTAAACCACCAGGCTCCTCTGTCCACGGGATTTCCCATGCAAGAATCCTAGAGTGGGTTGCTATTTCCTTCTCTGGGGGAACTTACCATCCCAGGGATATAATCTGAGTCTCCTGCACTGGCAGGCAGATTCTTTACCACTGAGCTATGAGGGAAGCCTCACATGTTTTATTGGTTTATTTCAAAGATTCAGCCTTTTCTTTCATCTATCCCTCTCTTATTTCTTTAATTTCCTCTTAGTTCATTATTTTCTTCATTTTGCTTTCTTTGGGTTAACCGTGTTCTTTTACAGACTCCTAGAGTTGTATGCTTAGCTCTTTAATTTCAATTTGTCCTAGTATTAACACTTAAGCATATATACATTCTCTCTAAATATTGATTTTATGGTAGTCCACAGAGAACCACAAGTATTTAGCTTTCAAGTATCACCAAGAATTTTAAAGAAATTTTAAAGAAATCCCTCCCTACTATCCACATCATTAATTCACAGTCTACAAGGGGCAACGAGCTTTTTTCAATTTCTTTTGAGCTTTTATCTGTTTATTTCTGTTTTTTTCAAGATTTCTCCTTGATTTATTTATGCATACATGTTCGCACCTATATGTGTATTTTTTGGAAATGAAATTTATTTATTTTTAATTGTAGGGTAATTGCTTTACAATATTGTGCTGGTTTCTGCCAAACAGCAACATGAAGCCGTCGTAGGCATGTGTATGTCTTTATTTCTAATCACCACAATGTATTCTCATTGCTCAGTGTTTCAGTTTATCTGTTGACGTCCTGCTGCAGAAGAAAAAGGGTGCTCCCACATCCATCCTCTGCCTCCGTCCTAGGAGAGCTGGGGTCACCGTTTTACATTAAATCGATACTCAGGCTCTGCACTATTGTATGGATGTATAAGTAGTATTCGCTGAAGAGCTGTGCAGTATAGCGTGATTACGTTTCCTGATTCACAATCTTTTCCCTCCCTCACGTTAATAATAGGCTTTTGGATTTTGTTTTCCTTGTTTTTCTGCTTTCCTATCCTCTTTCTCTTCCCAAGGTCTCCTCTGTAAGTTTTAACCTCTTCTCACTGTTGGCCACACTCATCAGGTATTTGATCGGTACTTTTTCTTTCTCAGAGATCAGCCTTGGAGAATCCTCTGTCTGCTCTTTCTGATCTAGTCTTGTACTCTAGGCCTGCTCCAGGAGCCCCTCCAGGGGTTTCCCTTCACTGTTATACTGGGAATCAGAGGCTTGAACAAGGAAAGGAAAAGGGACTTTCTCCGAAGTTCTCCCACTGGTTCCTGCATCTGGTTCTGCCCCTGTGTTTATGCCACTGTTCTTGTGGACCGCACTCTTCAGGGGCTTACTGAGAAGAGGTGCATATTGTTCTTGATCATTTCACATAATTCTTATTAGTTTCTGAAATACTTGTGATTACCATCTGTCTCTCATTCTCTGTCATTTACCTCGGTGTGGGTCATTTTCTTTTATTACCCTGGGAACTTAGTAACCCCAGTCTGTTTGGGAGCTCATTTGGTTCAGTAGTAGGGAAATTTCTATAATTATTTCTAGAATAAAAAGATCATTTTTTGTGTATGTGTGTCTTTATGGAAAAACTGTTATCAACTGTTAGCACTCTTGAATCTATCCTGTTTTTTCTACATTTCTTATCCTTTGTCTTTTTTCCATCATCCTATTTGTGTATATATATATTTGTACATATATATATGTATTTACAAGTATGTACATGGGCTTCCCTGGTGCTGCTGGTCATAAAGAACCTGCCTGCCAATGCAGGAGACTAAGAGGTGAGTTCTACTCCTGAGTTGGGAAGATATCCTGGAGGAGGACAGGGCAAGCCACTCCAATATTCTTGCCTGGAGAATCCCATGGACAGAGGAGCCTGGTGGACTACGGTCCATAGGGTTGCAGAGTCGGACATGACTGAAACGACTTAGCACGCACGTGTATATTTACATAGCACACATTTATGTGTGTGTGTATATATACAAATAGGATGATGGAAAAATATGTATCAGTTTTATCTTCACTTAAATTGGAATATTTAGTCATTTTTCTTATGATTTCTCTTTTTGTCCATGAATTATTTATAAGTGCTCTTTGTATTTTCTAAAGAAGTGTGTGTGTTGAGGGGAGCATTGGAAATCTTTTGGTCCTTGATTTTTAATATTACTGAATTTTGATCTGATAATTGGTCAGCATATAATTTTAAAGATATTAATATGTATTGTATTTCCCTTTGACTTAATGCTTGTTTATGTTAAGTTTCCTACTATCTCACATGTGCTTGAACTGGAGGAATATTTCCTATTTGCTGGATGTAGTATTTTACATGTACTTCCCTTACAGCAAGCCTACCAATGGGAAAACATTTATTCACACTTTATCATCTTATCTGTTATTTTCCAGGAGATTTATGTTCACTGGTCCCCGAACAGTCCCTGTGTTGTCCCCTCAGTTAACCCTGGAAACCTCTGATTTGACTTCTCTCTGCACCGTTTTGCCAGAAGGTCACATACATGGAAAATGCTCTGGCTTCTTTCATTTAGAAAAATTCACTTAAGGCTTATCCCGGTTGTTGTGTGAGTCAACAGACTGTCCTTTGTTTGGGCAAGTCATGTTCTGTTGTGTGTTTGGACACAGTGTGTATATCCAGACCCCTGTGGAAGCTCATTTGGGTTGTTTCCAGTTTGGGGAATAAAGCTGTTTTAAGTTTGCACAGAGGCTTTAGGGGAACATGTATCTTCAGTTTGCTTATGAGTGGGGTTTCTGAGTCATGTGGTAAGCATATGTCCAACCCTGTCTCCTCCTCCAGGGGATCTTCCTGACCCAGGGATTGAACCTGTGTCTCCTGAAGTTCAGGTAGATTTTTTACCGTCTGAGCCACCAGGGAAGCTCCCTTAACCCTGTAGGAAATTGTCAAATGGTTTTGCAAAATGTCTGTGTCATTTGTGTTCCTGCTAATGATGAATGAGCGTTCCTGCTCTGTGCCTTCACCAGTCTTGCATGGTTAGTTTTTAACTTTTAGCCATCTAAGGCATGTAGTGGTCCCAATGTGTGGTTTTAATTTAGCTTTCTTTTTTTTTTTTCCTCCAGCTATACAGCAAGTAGGATCTTAGTTCCCTGACTGGAGAGCAAACCCAAGCCCTTGGCAGTAGAGCTCAGGGAGTCCTAATCACTGGACCACCAGGGAATTCTCTAATTTAGCTTTCTGGTGCCATCACTTCATGGGAAATAGATGGGGAAACAGTGGAAACAGTGTCAGACTTTATTTTTGGGGCTCCATAATTACTGCAGATGGTGACTGCAGCCATGAAATTAAAAGACGCTTACTCCTTGGAAGAAAAGTTATGACCAACCTGGATAGCATATTCAAAAGCAGAGACATTACTTTGTCGACTAAGGTCCATCTAGTCAAGGCTATGGTTTTTCCGGTGGTCATGTATGGATGCTAGAGTTGGACTGTGAAGAAGGCTGAGTGCCGAAGAATTGATGCTTTTGAACTGTGGTGTTGGAGAAGACTCTTGAGAGTTCCTTGGACTGCAAGGAGATCCAACCAGTCCATTCTGAAGGAGATCAACCCTGGAATTTCTTTGGAAGGAATGATGTTAAAGCTGAAACTCCAGTACTTTGGCCACCTCGTGTGAAGAGTTGACTCCTTGGAAAAGACTTTGATGTTGGGAGGGACTGGGGGCAGGAGGAGAAGGGGATGAAAGAGGATGAGATGGCTGGATGGCATCACCAACTCGATGGACGTGAATCTGAGTGATCGCCGGGAGTTGGTGATAGACAGGGAGGCCTGGCGTGCTGCGATTCATGGGGTCACAGAGCTGGACACGACTGAGCGACTGAACTGAACTGAACTGAATGTTTCATTTTACATGCTTATTTGCCATCTGTTTATTATCTTTCGAGAAGTATCTTTTCATATAGTTCGCTAATTTTAAAGGGTAGGGTGGTTCAAACATTGTTGCACTTTAAGAGTTCTTTATATATGCCACACAGATATGAGATTTTTAATCAGATATAGGATATATAAATATTTATCTCAAAGTTTAGGGCTTGACTTTTCATTCTCTTAACTGTATTTTACAAATAAAAGTTTTAAATTTTTTAAGGGTATGATTTATCAAATTTTCTATTATGACTCATATTTTTAGGCTTATATCTAAACACTATTTACCATACCCAAGTTCACAGGGATTTTCTTCTCTGTTTCTTCTAGAATTTTTAAAGTTTTAGATTTAGAATTAGGTCAATGATTTATTATGAGTTAGTTTTTGTACAGTATGAGGCATGGGTGAAGGTTTTTGTTTTTGTTTTTTTTTTCTTTTTTTGTACATGGATACTCCACTGTTCCAGAAATATTTGTTGAAAATATAAAACTTTCTTTACTAATTTGCCTTTGTAAATACTTTTGCTAAAAGTGAACCGTGTTTGTGTAGGTCTATTTCTGAGTTCGTTGTTCTGTTTCATTGTTAAATGGGACATACCTGTCCATCCAGCATCTTTCCATTCAGCATCTCTGCAGTCCAAGTGCATGGACACCTGTCCACCACTAGATGGAGCCCTCACAGCAGCTCATTTCCTAGTGCTTCCTCTCTATTCATGTTCAGTGCTTATATTTATTTTTTAAAATTAATTAATTAATTTTAATTGGAGGCTAATTACTTTAAAATATTGTAGTGATTTTTGCTGTACATTGACATGAATTAGCCATGGGTGTACATGTGTCCCCCATCCTGAACCCCTCTTCCACCTCTCTCCCCATCCCATCCCTCGGGGTTGTCCCAGTGCACCGGCTATGAGTGCCCTGTTTCATGCATTGAACTTGGACTAGTGATATATTTCACATATGGTAATATACAAGTTTCAATGCTATTCTGTCAAATCATCCCACCCTTGCCTTCTCTCACAGAGTCCAAAAGTCTCTTCTTTGTATCTCTTTGTGTATATCTCTCTTCTTTGTGTTTCTTGCTGTCTTGCATATAGGGTGATCATTACCATTTTTTAAACTCCATACATATCGGTTAATATACTGTATTGGTGTTTTTCTTTCTGACTTACTTCACTCTATAGTAGACTCCAGTTTCATCCACCTCACTAGAACTGATTTAAATGCATTCTTTTTAATAGCTGAGTAACATTTCATTGTGTGTATGTACCACAGCTTTCTTATCCATTCATCTGTCAATAGACATCTAGGTTGCTTCCATGTCCTAGCTATAGTAAACAGTGCTGCAATGAACATTGGGGTACACGTGTCTCTTTCAATTCTGGTTTCCTCGGTGTGTATGCCCAACAGTGGGATTGCTGGGTCATATGGCAATTCTCAGTCATGTCTGACTCTTTGCCACCCCACGGACTACTCCATGGAATTCTCCAGGCCAGAATACTGGAGTGGGTAGCCTTTCCCTTCTCCAGGGTATCTTCCCAGCCCAGGGATTGAACCCAGGTCTTCTGCACTGCAGGTAGATTCTTTACCAACTGAGCTATCAGGGAAGCCCCAATCCCAAAGAAAAGCAATGCCAAAGAATGCTCAAACTACCACACAATTACATTCATCTCACACGCAAATAAAGTAATGCTAAAAATTCTCCAAGCCAGGCTTCAACAATATGTGAACCATGAACTTCCAGATGTTCAAGCTGGTTTAGAAAAGGCAGAGAAACCAGAGATCAAATTGCCAACATCTGCTGGATCATCGAAAAAGCAAGAGAATTCCAGAAAAACATCTATTTCTNCAGTCCATCTTATAAGAGATCAGTCATGAGTGTTCACTGGAAGGACTGATGTTGAAGCTGAAACTCCAATACTTTGGCCACCTGATGTGAAGAACTGACTGATTCGAAAAGACCCTGATGCTGGGAAAGACTGAGGGCAGGAGGAGCAGGGGATGACAGAGGATGAGATGGCTGGATGGCATCACCGACTCCATGGACATGAGTTTACGTAAACTCCGGGAGTAGGTGATGGACAGGGAGGCCTGTGTGCTGCAGTCCATGGACTCTTTGCCTGGGTTGCAAAGAGTCAGACACAACTGAGTGACTGAACTGAACTGAATGGCAATTCTATTTCCAGTTTTTTAAGGAATCTCCACACTGTTCTCCATGGTGGCCGTATTAGTTTGCATTCCCACCAACAATGTAAGAGGGTTCCCTTTTCCGCACCCTCCCCTCTGTGTTATATTTAAAACAGATAACCAGCAAGGTCCTACTGTATAGCACAGAGAACTCTGCTCAATATTTTGAACAATCTAAATGGGAAAATAATTTGAAAAAGAATAGATACGTGTATATGTAGAGCAATCGCTGTAGACCTGAAGCTATCACAGCATTGTTAATCAACTATACTCCAATATAAGATAACAAGTTAAAAAAAATAAACCACCATAAAAAAAGAAAGTGGAGCAAACCCGGCAGCGCAGAGGCACATGGGCCTGGAGTGGACTAGAGATTGTTCTAGTTGTTGTTCCTGAGAGCAGATCTGTCTTTGGGCTGATCTCCATCAATGTCACTATCAGCATCTTCCATGAAGACACAGAAGGCAAGGTTAGCAGGTGTGTGGTGACACACAGCCAGGGAGGAGCGTGGCTGTCTTGTATGTGTCAGAAGGGTTCCAAGAGCTCTCGGTGGACTGAAAGCAGACAAGGGGATGGATGCATGTGTTTCCTGCCTTTGATGGAGTAGCACAAACAGCTTTAGACAACGAAAGGGGAGAGCTGAGTATGTGTGTCGTGATAGCTGCGATGCGGTAACCATGCCATTTCACGCAGTGCTGCTCAGGGTGTAGGCCATGGACCACCTGGTCAGAAATGGTGTGTTGCCCTTCCTGGATGAGGCAGGAGCTCCTGCCAGGTGTCACTGAAATTCATCATGAAGCACGTTGCTTAGTGGAGCCAAATAGGCACAATTTCCCAGGTGAAGGAAGCAGGGAGACAACCTGTAGTCCAGAAGCCCCTCTTCATCTCAGGGAGAGCCTGCCTTTGAGTAGCGCTGAATTGCAAAGGCTCCTTGGTGTCAGGACTAAGTACTTAGTACTAACAGTGCTACGTACAGTATTTGTGTCCTCACATTTGGACAGAGGCACAATGGACCTGAGGGCTTCCCAGGTGGTTCAGTGGTAAAGAATCCACCTGCCAATATGGGAGACCCAAGAGATGTGAGTTTGATCCCTGGGTTGGGAAGATCCCTGGAGTAAGAAATGGCAACCCTCTTCAGCATTCTTGCCTGGAAAGTTTCATAGACAGAGGAGTTCTGGTGGGCTACAATCTTTGGGGGTTGCAAAGAGTTGGGTACAATGGAGCAGCTGATCACAGCAGACTGAGGGCCAGTGTCCTGGAAGGAGTAGGTTCACAGGCTAGACCAGACTGCCTCACTTTCCTCATCAGACAGATGGCAACAGCAATATTGAACACAAAGGGCTGTTTGCTGAGGGTCAGAAGTATAACCGCAAAATTCACAGCATGTTTCTTGGCACTTGGTAGAAATGTGCTTAGTCCACGGAAGTAAGAATTAATGTGTTTTCTCCTTCATACCTCTTGGAGGAAAGTACTGTTGTTTTCCTTGTTTCATAGATGAGCAACTGAGCTGAGTTCTGATGCAGTTTAACAGCTTCCCTTTGTCATGCAGTTCCTACATGTTGGGCCCAGGTGTAAAGCCAGGCATTCTCTGACGTTAGATTTTGGACCGGTGCTTATTGATCACAGGGCACTGCCCATTCCCGGCTGGGCCAGACCAGTGACTTTTAATTCTTTTGACCAAAATTCAATTGTCATAACCTAGTACACTCCCTGTCCTTCCACNAGGTGTAAAGCCAGGCATTCTCTGACGTTAGATTTTGGACCGGTGCTTATTGATCACAGGGCACTGCCCATTCCCGGCTGGGCCAGACCAGTGACTTTTAATTCTTTTGACCAAAATTCAATTGTCATAACCTAGTACACTCCCTGTCCTTCCACAAGCACATGGATACATAATCTGATACAAAAGTTTCATGAACTAACTCTTTCCCTTCATAAATACAATGCACTCTGAATTCTTCTACTCCATTTTTTAAAGAAAAAACTGGTGATGACCTTTTGAAATTGATTTCATGGCACACACATGTTCTGGAACCCACAAAGTGAAAGTACTGTAATAACAATTTCTATGAACTCTTCAGTTTTGATTTTCTGGTTCTCCTAGAGAAACAAAACAAAAAACCACACACACACACACACACACACACACACACACACACACAAGCCTTCCACCTCAATTCCTTTTGTCTAGAACAGAAGGCCTGAACTTGGGAGTAGTTTATGTGGATGAGAATAAGGGTTTTAGGTTAGGTTGACAGAAGGCTTGCCTACAAGGCCACCTCAGGAATCCTGTGTTCCCAAGTTTTAAGAGAAATCAACCACCCAAACACATTCATCGAAGGACAGTCAAGATGGAACAGAATCTGAAATTGTTCAAGGAGCTGGACATGTTTAATCTGATTCTGATGGAAAGAACCTCTACAACATTAAAAAATAAAGTATATTATGATACTAGGCCTCTATTGCATAGTAGTTGAACAAGGCTTGGCCCATCTGATGTGTTATCTCACATCAAGCTTATTTTTATTGGTTTTTTAGATTTCGGTGTCTAAAGTGAGGATCGTGCAAAATGCTTGTTACTGCACTTCCATCCTGGGAAAGGCAGACAGGAAACCGCCCCTCCCAGGCTGAGCGGAGGAGCTCTTGAGCTTGCCCTTGGCCAGACGTCTGCCCAGCTTCAAAGGGGTTTCAAAGGGCGGTGACCGACTCCAGCCCAGGCCATGCTTTGGAAGTCAGACCTTCGTCTGCCAGGAGCCGGCCCGTCCGGGAAAGCCCCCTGCTCCCCAGCCTCTGGGCTGGTGGGAAGCTCCTGCCTGGCTGTTTCCCTCCCTCTGGACTCCCAGTGAATCAGGAAAGGAGGGAGTGAAAGCTGAGTGGTCCCTCCCCAGATTTCAGTGGCCTCGGGATGCCCGGGACTGGAATTCCCCCTCCCCCCCCCCCCCCACCGAAAGGTGGCTCCAACAATAGAGGTTTTCGCTGTGTGGCTGGGCAGAACGTTCTATTGGAAGAAGAAGCAGATTTGTGGTAGTTTATTAAATTTAGGAAGGAAAGGGGAGAGAGGAGTCATGAGTGACTCAAAGGCTACAAGGCTGGGAAATCTTGAAGCCAAATCTGGTCCCTGAACACAGTGGGAAAACTCAAATTGTAATCATGTCGGGGATCAGGGGATAGGATGGAACTCTTGTGGAACTTCCTTTGTGGCTTAGAGTTGGAGCTGTGTTCGTGAAAATCCATATTCATGAAAACTGGAATGGTTAAAATACATAGCCCTTGCTGCTCAACTGTTCGCCTACCAGTGTTAAGTCCTGATCCTTGGGGTGAAACGTGGTCAGTTAAGAGGAAAGTGGGTCTTAGGGATGTTAGTATTGGTCTGTTGTCTTGGACAACAAACCATTCATTCATTCATCCATCCATTCATTCTCTTTCTGGGGAGACGGGCTCACCTTCTCCCTCCCCATCACCGGCAGCTATCCAAGATCCCAAATGACTGAGTGGAAAAGGGACACCTTTGATGTAACCAACTGGAAAAGATTCTGTCTTAGAGCTCAAGTTAAATTAGTCTGGAAGTGACCCAAGGGGGATTCTTTTAAAAAATTGTGCTAGAATATGTGTGGCATAAACTGCTTCATTGAAACCATTTTTTAAATGTGCAGTACAGTCGTATCAAGCTGTCCACCTGCAAATTTCATCTTGCAAAACTGAAACACTGCCCAAAGAAGCCTTTGGTATTCCTCTCTCTTAAACTTTTTTTTTTTAAATAACAAACTTTGCTATCTTTTCTTGCAAATTTCTAACAAGATAGTAAGGTAGAGATAGGAAATGTACCAGTTGTCATAGATACAGTTGCCATCTTTGGAATGAACGTATCTGTTTTAAGCCTGGCCACTTGCAGATGGAGTCTGACCTCTAAAAAAGTCTCAAGGACACTCTTAGTAAGAGCCATTCAAAACCAACCTTGGCCTTGTGGGTAAAAGCGATGCAAATACACCTTTTCCTGTGAAAAGAACTGTGATGTAAAAGACAGTTTGTCTGGTCCAGACTTGGGTTTCTGACTGATAGGAGTGCCTTTGCTGTGCTAGCGAGGTGGTGCTTCCCAGGCTGCTAGGTGGCCTCAGGCTGGGGGCTCGTTTACCAAGGAGACTTGCCACGTGATTAGAGGGTTGGAACTTTCAGCTTCCTGACCTTGAGGAGGGACAGGGGCTGGAGACTGGGTTCATTCTCTCAGCCAGTAAGTTAATCAATCATGCCAACATACTGAAACACCACCGACAAATACCCTGGATGCAGAGCTCAGCAGAGCTCCCTGGTTGGTGAACATGGACAGGCCTGGAGGGTGAGGTGCCCGCACTTACAGGGAGGGGGCAGGGAGGCTGTCTCCCCCTCCCTCATTCACCCTATGGGTCTCTTCCTTTGGCTGTTCCTCCTGATCTGTATTTTTTCATAGTAAAACTGGACTTCCCTGGTGGCTCAGATGATAAAGAATCTGCCTGCAATGCAGGAGAGACAGGTGTGATCCCTGGGTCAGGAAGATTCCCTGGAGGAGGAAATAACAACCCACTCCAGTATTCTTGTCTGGAGAATCCCAGGGACAGAGGAGTCTGGTGGGCTATAGTCCATGGTGTCTCAAAGAGTCAGGTATTACTGTCTAACATTTTCACTTTCATAGTAAAACCGGAGCTTCCCTAGGTTCTGTGAGTTTTTCTAGAAAATTATTGAGACCAATGGGTTATAGGAACATCTGAGTTTATCACCAGCTGGTCAGAAGTTGAGGGAGGACCTCGGAATCCTTGAAGTGCAGCTGACCCCCGTGTGAGGGCAGCCTTGCTCGGCACTGTTCGCTTCGCAGAGTAGTGTCTGTTCAGACTCCAGGTGAGGCCAGTATGAACTGCAGGACAAAACAGAATTTGTTGTTGTTGCTCAGTCATGTGCGACTCTTTTCAACCCCATTTACTGTAGCACTCCAGGCTTCTCTGTCCTTCACTATCTCTTGGAGTTTGCTCGCTCATGAGCCGTGAGTCTGTGATGCCATCCAACCTTCTCATCCTCTGTCGCCACCTTCTCCTTTTGTCTTTGATCCTTCCCAGCATCAGGGTCTTTTCCAGTGAGTCAGCTCTTTGCATCAGGTGGCCAGAGTATTGGAGCTTCAGCTTCAGCATCAGAACAGAATAGACCTCTGCTAGAGAGAGGGGAGAACAGCTCTGAATCCAGCCGCGGCTGTTGGGAAACAGTTCTCTGGAGATCTCCTGCTGGTTACCCATCTTGCCATCAAGACACTGGCTGCTGTTTGTTCTCTTTCTGAGGATGTATGTTTAGCAGACAGCCCAGGAGGACAGAGATGTGTCTCTCTCCAGAGTAAAAGACAGTTATGCTTACTGTCCTTTAACAAGAATTGAGTTTCATGAACCCAGGGTTCCTCTTACAAGAATTGAGTTTCATGAACCCAGGGTTCCTCTTATATGACCCAACACATTGCACATCCAGGTGTCATCTGGCCCTCTTAACATCACTCCATGCGGTTGGGGCCAAGGGGACTGGAACAAAAATGCTCACTCTTTGGCCACTTCTTTTGCTGTGAGGAGTAACCTGTTCTTTGTGTCCAACTCAACAGTGTTATGAATTCAGCAGCATCTGTGAACTGGGGCAGCTAGCTTGTGACTGGGAGAAGCTCAGACCCCCCGCAGTTCTGGACAGTGTCCCCTATTCGTTTCAGGACCTTGGGAAAGTGAACATTGTGGACCTGAATTTTAACACCTGTATTGTGCTAGGTCTTCACAAACGTCCATACAGTCAAAGCCATGGGTTTTCCAGTAGTCAGGTATGAATGAGAGTTGGACCATAAAAACGGCTGAGTGGTGAGAATTGATGGTTTTGAACTGTGTTGTTGGAAAAGACTCTTGAGAGTCCCTTGGACTGCAAGAAGATCAAACCAGTCAATCCTAAAGGAAATCAGTCCTGAATATTCATTGGAAGGACTGATGCTGAAGCTGAAGCTCCAATACTTTGGCCACCTGATGCGAAAAACTGACTCATTTGAAGAGACCCTGGGAAAGATTGAAGGCAGGAGTAGAAGGGGACGACAGAGGATGAAATGGTTAGATAGTATCACTGACTCAATGGACATGAGTTTGAGCAAACTCCGGGAGATAGTGAAGGACAGGGAAGCCTGGGGTGGTGCAGTCCATGGGGTTGCAAAAATTTGGACATGACCTAGGGAATGAACAACTACAAACTCTAAGAGTCAAAGATTCAGTGTAGTTCCTTTAGTCTATGGTGCTTACCAAAGCTCTGTATAGAGTTTTCCTTCCTGTGTATGACTCACAGAACTAGGTAGGAGAAGGAAGGAGGAAGAGGGAAGCAGGATGTGAAATGAGAGCAGAGGATGGAGGAAGGTGAGAAAACTCACACTCTTTATCCAAGGGTTTGGAGATTGTTTCCAAAGCACTGAGTGTCTGATGTCTAGGAATCTTCTTTCCAGGGTGTTTCTCCTGAGAAAAGAAGAGCATCTATCTTACAGACAAAATTTATCTTTAGCAAATAGTTAATCTCTAGATTAATTAGAAAATTTTTCAAGTGATGTAAATTATTTTGATTAATTAGATTTATGTATAAATTTGTAAACTGTTTCTTTTTCCAGATGAAGTTGGTGATCCCACCATCCCCAAGGTAGAAGCCGGGAAGGGTGTCCCGAGACTCTGCCTTTCTCCACCCAGCAGACCTGGTCTACTGATTACATCTCCACCACACCCTCAGTTTCTCCCTCTTTATTCATTCCCACTGCTTTCCTTAGTTGAAGCCTTTTTTAACTCTTTCCCAGAGCTTAGCAAAATGCTTTATTTGTGATAGGTATATTAGTCTGCGTTTTCTAGAGACACAGAACCTGTATGATGTACTTGCATCTTTATGCATGTGTGCATGAGTGTTAAGTTGCTTTGGTTGTGTTCAACTCTCTAAGACCCTATAGACCGTAGCCCACCAGGCTCCTCTGTCTCTGGGATTCTCCAGGCAAGAATACTGGAGTGGGTTGCCATTCCCTCCTCCAGAGGATTTTCCCAACCCAGGGATGGAACCTGGGTCTCCCACATTGCAGGCAGATTCTTTACTGACTGAGCCCCCAGGGGAGCCCATCTATATCTATATCTATATTTTAATCATGTTTGCAAAGTCCCTTTTGCCTGTAACATGACACATTCATAAGTCTCATGTTAGAATGTGGACATCTTTGAGGAGCTATCTTTCTCTCCCTCGGTCAATAAACACTGCAACTAATAAATACGGATGAGTTAATGAACTATTGGTATAGTCACTTAACTGGTTTCTTTAAATCCGGTTTCATTGCCTTCAAGCTTAGCCACATTATCAGAATGGTAATTACAAAGTAAATGTCACATCTCTCCTCTGTTTGAAATTCTTGAGCAGCTTGTCACAGACTATAGCATAAAATCCAAACTCCCCTCACAGGGTGCACCACCCACCTTCCCCACAGCTTCTTTCATAGCCTCACTGTATGTAGTAGGTTAAATGATACAAAATTACTGATAATTGACCCATTTTGAATTAGAAAAATAGCAATTTATACAGTTCAACTTAACATGGTTATTAACCATACTCATACGCTGTCTCAACATAGTGTATGGTTGTCTCAGTATAGCAAGATTTCTCCCATTTCCCCTGTTCTTGTTGAAGCTCTTCACTTCTGTGGATAAATATAGCCTGCCAAGTACCTCTGTCCATTCAATTTCCCAGACAAGAATACTGGAGTGGGTTGCCATTTCCTTCTCCAGGAGATCTTCCCAGTCCAGGGATCGAACCTGTGTCTCCTGATTGCCAGGGGGATTCTTTACCACTGAGCCACTAGGAAAGCCTGTTGCACAAATTATGAAGTACTTAGTGTGATAGGTTGTGTGTGTTTTTTATATGAACTTTAGCACAAGATGCAGTCTGAACAAGGCTTTATCTCTGCTAACTGTCTCACTCTAGATATTATAATTTTGTATCCTACGGTGATCCTTCCCTCTGGCAAAGACTGAGGCCAGGCTGGCATATAATAAGTGTGCAGAGAGCAGGGTGAGGCTGACACAGTGTTTTCAAGCATCTGTAGATCTGCTTGGGGGCTTGCTGAATTTCCTCAAAATGTTTGTATCCAAATAGGTCCTCAACAAATGCTTGTTGGGTGAAGAAATGAAAATAATTGCCTTTGCTGCACTGTTTTGTTGTTTAGTAGCTAAGTTTTGTCCCACTCTTTGCAACCCCATGGACTGTAGCCCATGAGACTCCTCTGTCCATGGGATTTCCCAGGCAAGAACACTGGAGTGGGTTGTCATTTCCTTCTCCAGGGGATCTTCCTGACCCAGGACTTGAACCAAAGTATCCTGCATTGCAGGCAGATTCTTTACCACTGAGCCACTGAGTAGGTAGGAAATAATATTACTCAATGAAAGAAAAAAATGCTAGTGTGTCAGGTCTATCCAATCCAGGTCCTTTTTTTGCAGAGGAGTTAGATTCTCAGCAGAGGCGAGGAGAGGAGACTTCCAGGAGGATAAGACCTGCCCTGGCCTCTGACTGTCCACTGCACCATCCTGCCCCCTGCTGCTCAGCTCATCCAAAAAAAAAAAAAAAA
>SJYV01055318.1:965328-990587 GCA_006410875.1 Neotragus pygmaeus | reverse complement strand
AAAAAAAAAAAAAAGTTCAGTGTTTGTTAAAGGCACAGCTTCCTCTGGACAGAATTTCTCACTCTCTCAAATTGACATTTGGAGTCACATTCGAAGGAACTTAGTTTCTTATGTGTTATACTCACAAAAATTATATCTTCTGTGTCTAGGAGAAAGGCAAACAGATTGTGCCTTTTTCTGAGTATTAAAACCAGTATGAGACCACAACTTAATAGCAAAACACCCCAAATAAGCAAATGATTATTTAATGATTAAGCAAATGATTATTAGTGGTAAAGAATCTGCCTGCCAATGTAGGAGACACGGGTTTAATACCTGTGTTGGGAAGATCTCCCNCAGTATGAGACCACAACTTAATAGCAAAACACCCCAAATAAGCAAATGATTATTTAATGATTAAGCAAATGATTATTAGTGGTAAAGAATCTGCCTGCCAATGTAGGAGACACGGGTTTAATACCTGTGTTGGGAAGATCTCCCGGAGAAGGGAACGGCAACCCACTCCAGTATTCTTGCCTGGAAAATCCCATGGACAGAGGAGCCTGGTGGGTTATAGTTCATGGGGTCACAAAGAGCTGGACACGACTGAGCAAATGAACACAGTTGACACCTATAGTGTGTGCACTTTAGAATGTATGAAGAGGGCAGCCCTCATGGCAAGTATTTTTACCATAAAAACAAACAAGCAGAAACAAAGGGAGGCAAGGAGACTCCGGGAGGGAATGGATCACGGTGGTGGCGGTGTCATGGCTGTTTTGCAGGTGTCCGGCCTCATAAAAATGTACATTTCAAATACATGGAGCTCCTCGTAGTCAATACATCTCAATAAAGTTGTTAAAAAAAAAAACCCATGAAACAATACGAGACCTTCAGCCAGGGGTTCTGGTGACCAAAAGGAAGGTGATCCTGATGGCAGTGATTCATCAACCTCTGGGCCCCTCACTCGCGCCCCCCACCTCCCCGGGCTTCTGGCAGTACTCGGAGTTCCTCTCTGCCTGGGCTGAAGAGGTATGCACATGAATATTGAGAGAGTAAGCGAAGACTGAAGGTAATACTTGCATGTTGATGGTCTAGTATGAAAGACTGCTAGCTTGTTAATTGTTAGAAGTCAGAGTTTAGTTTTTTTTTTTTTTAAAGTAAGCCTCTCTTTTCAGTGGAGCAGCACTTAACAAATATCAGTTGAATTGAATCAACCTGCTTGTTAATGGGGACTTGACCATCACATCCTGGTGTCTTACCAAACGAAAACATACTCAAGATGAATATTCAGAACATCATCTTCAGAATAAGGTAAAAAGCTCACATGGTCACATGCCACCTTCTATTTGTATGCCAGAGAGGATCCATTGAACAAACAGGTTGTTTTATTGGTCGTTTAGTAAAAAGTTTTATTTAAAGTAGATGATTTGGTTGGGTATTATAGGTAACTGGGATGGCAGGGGAAAGCAGCTGCTGGTGATCTAGTCTGGGCATATCTGTATTGGAATGAGAGGAGTGCATTCCCTGACACTCACTAGTAGTTGTGAATTTGAGACTAGCTCTGTTCTTGCCAGCCTATGTTCTGTGAGTTACCTGCGGTGCTTGCCGTTGCTACAGGTAATCCAGGTGACAACACAAACATCGCCGTTCCCTCTGACCAGCACAGACAGAAGCCCAGTTCACTCCCAAGCAGTATCTGGAGCCACAGGCTCCCCAGGTTGCCGGGCCCTGGGCTCTGACTCTTCTTGACTCTAGCTCTTCTGATAAGACATTCTGGAAGCAACTGAGGAATTCATCTTGGAAATTACAGGTAAAATATATGCTTTTTTTCCCCCCTCCTTACCCTTTTAAAAAACAAGAATAGGTAATTAAAATGTTAAGTTTTATAATTAGGTCTTTAAAAGGGAGGACATCTTAAACTTTTACTGAAACATTGAAGATCGCTCAGTGGTTTTGGAAACTATGCCAACAGTGGTAGAGAAAGCAGGAAAGGCTGGAGCACAGTTGTTTTTAGTCCTGGTTGCTATGGGGAAGGTGAGGGAACTTATTTTTCTTGTAGGGCATCTTAGCAGATATTTCTAAGGAGGTTTAGCTTTCAGAGGTTGTTTGGACAATTCTTCTCTAGTTGAAGAACCCGTGGGCCGTGCACAGGAGTTAAGACCAATCCCACACATCACAGCGTGGTCCAGGATGCCTGCTCTAGCCCACCCCCTGGGCAGCTTATTCCTCCTCCTGTTTACACATCTGTTTATGGGGACAACACCGGTAGGGCTGTGTGGGCACCATGTACAGTACGTTGTGAGCACCCAGTTCATGAACAGAGATCTTGTTTCTTTGGGTCTGATATGTCTACATCATTCGGTTGGGGAGCCCCACGTGGCCCAGGGGACATTTGGTGTCGTTGCTGGGTAGTGGCATTCAGTGACTTCAGGTGAGCTAACTCGGGAACCTCCCTGTGGACACTCAGACTCCGTCCCCATCTCTCCAGCATCGGGAACGGGGCCACTCTGCAGCCTCAGGAGGTGTGACACAGGCTTTGGAGGCTGAGCAACCACAGCTGATTGTGGGTGGGGGGGCGCCAGGCAGGGAACAGGAAACTGTTGGCGCTCCGTTAGCCTGGGGCCAGGGATCCTCAGGAGAGGGTTTTGTCAGGCTGGCCCCACCGAACTGAACAGAAGCTCCTACTACTAAACTTGGTAATAAATCCTCAACCTTCTTGTTTTTTTCTTCTTTAGTTGCTCAATCATTTCCAACTCTTTGAGACCCCATGGACTGTAGCCCGCCAGGCTCCTCTGTCTGTGGGTAGGAATACCAGAGCCATTTTCTGTTCCATTATTTCCTTTGGCATGCTTGAAATTAATGGCATAGTACTTTCATGAGAATATACCGTGAATATCCTTTCGGCCAACTAGAATGTATATATTTACCTTGCACCATGTGTTCTGAGTAACTCGGAGTGACTGTTCAGGTTCCTTGAAGGATCAGTATCATAGAAATGAGTGTTCAGTGTCTGCTTACATTTACTTTAGTTAACCTCTTAAACTAATCTAATAGCAACATAACACAGAAGCCAGACAGCACCCTTAGAGACTTCTAAACACAGCAAAGACCTGGGAATTACCAGGGTGAAAGGGCTCCTCGGCAGCAGGAAATGCTAGACAAGTTTGGGGAACATGACTTAAACGGTCAAGCCATGTAGAAAGGGAACGTCGAAGTCAGCTTTTAAAACATACACTGTGACTTTTCAGGTGGGTAATTGAAAAAATGTATAGACTCTGGCCATTGGATTATCTTACTCCAGGTTAACTTAATCACAAAGTAATTTTAGCAATTATCAAACAGAAAAAAAAGATCAGTAAATATCATTGCTAGAGCATTCTATGAGGAAATTGCTTTCTATGCATGGCAGGTGAATCCCATTATTTATATATCCTTATTATATACTAATTAATGCCATGGTGTTGTCATAACTATACTCAAATAATGAAAACACTCAAATATAAATGAAACTAATTTTTCCTTTGAGAAGATATTTCAAATTTTTATGGCATTTCTGGGATATTAACATCAATATCACTTATCCTGATAAAGTACTAGTGGAGGACGAAGAAACCTGGTGGGCTACTGTCCTTGGAGCCTCAAAGAGACAGATACGATTGCGTGCCTGAACAAAAAACTACAGGAGGCATATGAGATTGGCTGTGGAAGAGCAGCAGGGCTTCCCTGGTAGCTCAGATGGTAAAGAATCTGCCTGCAATGCAGGAGACCCGAGTTCCATCTCTGCATCAGGAAGAACCCCTGGAGAAGGGAATGGCAATCCACTCTAGTATTTCTTGCCCCTAAGTTACTTAGAGAAATGTGTGATCCTAATAGTAATAAGTGATTTAAAGTGAAGCTTTCTAAAATATCAGCAGCTTTTCTATTACTCAAATGGTTTGAAACTCAGAGTCTCAAATTTCTTGTCTTAATCATGTTCATCTATGAAACTAGGGAATATAGCTGTAGCATTTTTAGAGCCATTAAGAAAATGAAGACTGATTGACAGTTGCTTTTTGTTAAACAATTGTGTCATTCATATCTGAAGCTATGTGACATTTCAGAGAAGGCATCTTTGAATGTTGAAATTATAACATTGGTCTATGATATAAAAGCCAGTCTCTGAACTAAAAGAAAGATCTTGAGTAATTAGGGCTGGTGGAGTGTCATTATACATTAAGAATTGTCATCTAAGACTTCAATATTAATTGATCAGAAAAGCATTTTCATGGCAGGTCCTAGACAAATGGCATCTGCTTTAACATAGAAGAGAAATGCAGGTTGTGAAAAGTTCTTGAAGGTCCCTGGGGGGAGTTCTGTGCAAAGAACACAGAGCTAGGCAAACACTTCCTATTTCTACAGATTTTGCCCGAGATGGTGATACAGGCCCTGGTCAACAGGCAGGCCAGATGGACACCCCCTTTCTTGGAGACCCCTGCAGCTCCAAACCTAACCCTACAACACTGAAGGTGTCCCAGCCGTGACTGTGGACTGTTTCCCTTATGTCTACATCCTGTTATCTGCCCCTTGGTCTCACCACTCTGATAAGGAAGAAAATCAAATGCCAAGAAAGGAAGAGGGAAACCTAACTGGCTTCCCTTTAAGCCCAGAACAGGGGGGTCAGTGCTCGGGTTGGCTCAAGCTGCCGGGGGGCTACCTAAGGAGATGGGACGCTCACCAGGGCCTCCTGCCCCCTCCCAACACCACGCCCCACTCCCCCCAGTCATCCTGGGGAGCTGGATCCTGAGGCAGGCTTGCTTGTTGGGGTCGACCTTTGAGAACTCCGGGGTCGGGGTCTGTCTTTTCCCTCTTTGGTCTCCCTTTCCACCTGTGTGATGAAGAAAAAAGACCACTCTTGTAGGCTTGTTTGATATTTAAGAGCCCAGCACATTTTCCCCTTGGTCTTTTTATTTTGTATTGGAGTATAGCTGATTATACTATAGGAAATTGCAATTATGGAGTAGGAAATGGCAACCCACTCCAGTATTCTTGCCTGGAGAATTCCATGGCCTGAAGAGCCTGGCTGATTACGGCCCATGGCATCACAGAGTTGGACACGACTGAGTGACTAAGCATGCATGCATAGCTGATTAACAATATTGTGACAATTTCAGGTGAACCCCGAAGGGACTCAGCCATACATACACATGTATCCATTCTCCTCCCAACCCCCGTTGCATCCAGGCTGCCACGTGACATTGAGCAGAGTTCCCTGTCCCACACAGTAGGTCCTTGATGTTTATCCATTTTAAATATAGCAATGTGTACATGTCTATCCCTAACTCCCTAACTATCCCTTTCCCTTGACAACCGTAAGTTCATTCTCTTAAGTCTGTGAGTCTCTTTCTGTTTTGTAGGTAAGTTTGTTTGTATCATTTCTTTTTAGATTCCACATATAAGGGATGTCAGAGGATGTTTCTCCTTAAGAGCTCAGCATATTTTAAATGCCTTATGCATGTTAACTACTGTTATTTTTTTTGACAGCCCGAGGCCCCTATATTTGTCTAAAGAGTGGAAGTAGCTGGAAAGGGCTGACCTTGAGCAGCCGTGTTGGCTGTTTCATCAGAAATGTGCATGAGCTCACCCAGGAGGTGCTTCCTAGGGTTACGCTGATGTCAGACCTGGTGGCTCTGACTGTTCCTATGAAGTGATGACTGTCTCTAGAACCTTCCCATCCCCATCTTTTGCTGGTAGGGCCCGAGGCTTCCATCCTGGCCCGTGTTCCTGATGCCAGGACTGTTGGGGCCAAGAGCATGGGGAGCTCACCGTGCTCTATTCACGGATGTACACCTGTGATCTTCACCTCTGGAGGCCGCTTTCTGAATGTAGATTTTTTTCACTGGGAGGATTTCTCTCATTTGGTCATTACAGGGTCTGATGACCACCCTCAAATGGCTGCCACCGTTCTGGGAGGCCTGGGGGTGCGAAGCCCTTGGCCTGTTTCCCAGTAGAGGAGTGGGGTGTCAGGTCTGGAGCTTGGCCTGGCCTGGGGCTGAGACCCCCGACCCATGACTCCCTAGTTTAGGCTGGGTGAGTGGCTCAAGCTCTCAGAGCTGCAGTCTCCTTTCTGGTACAGCAAGGAGAAGAGCGGACCTGACCTCAGGAGGGCGTGTGAAGGAAAGGGGGCCTGGCTGGAGTCAGCCATGGCCATGGTGTCACATGAACTTTTCCATTGCAACCCTCTGGGGTCAGGTGCCTGGCACCCCCCAGCCCCCCAGAAATGGTGGTGTCCAATTAGTGGCATCACTAGACCTGTAATGACAGGGCCCTAGGACTCTAATTTGGGGGCTTCCCAGTGACTCAGTGGTAAAGAATCTGCCTGCCAATGCAGGAGATGCAGCTACAGTCCCTGGGTCAGAAAGATTCCATGGAGCAGTAAAGGGCAACCCACTCCAGTGTTCTTGCCTGGAGAATCCCATGAACGGAGGAGCCTGGTGGGCTACAGTCCACTGAGTTGCAAAGAGTTAGACACGACTGAGCACACACACACACACACACACACACACACACACACACTGTGCTATCCTGTACTAGTTGTCTGTTCTGTACACAGTGGTGTGTATGCGTGTGTGTCAATCCCAACTTCCCACTCGGAGCATCTCCTCTTGGTGGCTGCCATTCCTTCCTTCCTAAGAGCTGTCTTTGTTCAGCTTATTCATACTTTATTCATACATTCTCCCTTTCAGAGCTGTGGCTTTGTTACCTAGGCTGGCCCAGGAGAGCTGTGGTTGGTGGTGGCTGAGCTGTGGAAAGGATCACAGTTGAGCTCACCACCCCTCCCCCCTCTCCAGACCCCAGGCTCTCACCCCCTGATTCCAGAGTGAAAGGGAAAAGATAAGAGATTACATACTGATGAGTTATTTACACGGGGCTCAGGTCAGCAACTGCGACAAGCCACAGAGCAATCTGATACGACCAGGAAAGTGCTGACATGGGTGGAACTAACAGAGGGAAGGGTTCTTGGGCCTGGGGGCCTTGGGGGTGCCTGGCAGAGTCGGTGGTGGGGCTGGAGGCTTGCCTGGTTCCACCCCAGTGTGGGTGGAGTGGGGACAGAGCTGACTGGTCCCCTTGAAAGTCCTCGATGCAGTTCTGAGCCCTTCCTTTGGCCTGGGTGTTCCCTGATTTTCTTACAGTTGATCTGAACACTTAAAACCTTGTAGTGCAAAAGGCAACCTGACTTTTGCTTCTCCAAAGACAAATCTCAGAGGAAAATTCTTCAATATAGGCAATTATTCTGTCTCCTTACATTTAAGTGCCTATTTGACATATTTTGTCAAACTTCTCTGTAGTCACAGGATGTACTATTGTTATTCATCAGTTAAGGTCTTTAGACATACAGAGGGAAGTCTACACTTGGCAACATGAATAGAGAACTTCCATTATATTCTGGTAAAAGGGCCAATTTGACATGGGCATCAGTATCTGAGCAAAATTTTTTTTTTTTTTTNGTATATGTTTTGATACTGTTAAGTCTGATTTCTGTTTAAGACATAAGAGAGCCACAGCAAAAAAGCTAAATATAAAGTCCTCAAATAGATAGAGACCACACACAACAAAATGTCATCTTTCAGTAAAAAAAAGAAAAAAAAAATTTAGCAACCAACATAGGAAACTATTTCCAATATATCTGCAGACAGAGGACCACCTCTGTAATGGAGAGTAAAATTAAAATATTGTTGGCATTATAGAACCTACTGAAGATGCTTTTAGTGCCAGAGTCAACATTACTTATGGACACTGAGTCCATTATTTATGGACATCGAGTTCAGTACAGCAGGAGTACTGAAGTGAGGACCCTGGAGTAAAAGTGAAAAACTCTTCTGCAAAATGAATAGCAAGCCCCTATCTTCCCTGTAGTTTGTCTTCTGTGGGAGCCTAGAAATTTACATATTACATTTGTATACAGCAAGACACACCTCCTTTGGGGTGGTCTAGAAAAGTCCCTTTGTTTCTCTTCCCTTCATGTTGATCCTCTGTCCTTTTCCCTAAAGCCAGCAGGAGTCAGTTTTAGTCAATCAGGCAACCCGAAACCCCAATAACCCCCACAGCGACCCTGAGACAGCCACAGGGCGAATCAAGGCTCCCCTGCCCAGCCTGGGTGTAGGGGTGCTGTGAGGGGGGTAGGGTTACCTGGGAGTCGTTACCTGACCTGCGTGTTCACATTACCTGCCAGGTACTCGATGACTGCGGCCATGTAGACGGGAGCACCCACGCTGATTCGGTACTTGAACGTCCCTTTCTTCAGGTACCGCATCAGCCTGCCCACCGGGAAGATGACCCCGGCCCTGGCTGAACGCGACAGCTTGGACATTTTCTTCTTCCCGCTCCGGCCCGACATTTTGCCTTAGTTTCCCTCGCAGCTTGCTTTACAGGGTGGCCTCCGGGCACTGACTCAATGCTGGAAAGGAAAGATGGCAGGGTGAGGAAGGGCGACTGGCTGACAGCTTGAGAACCGTAGTGCAGCCCCAGAGGACCTGNCAGTGTTATGGTCTCTGAAAGCAGTAAGAAATGGGAAGCAAAATGACTTCACTTTATAGATTCAGGGGGGGAAAATCACTTTGTAGGAGAAGAATCTATTATAAAGTCATGGATTTGAGAATGTTTCACAAAATTTCAGGGTCCTCTGAAGCGTTTCTGTAAAATCTTTAAGGGTAATGTTTGTGGTTGGTGTGATGTATTTGTGATTGCTGCAGTAGATGAGGCATTGCCCAGACACTCAAACTATTTATTATACTGTCTGAATGTGTGTCTTGGGGGTGGGGGAAATGGCAAGAATTTGTTTCAAGCTCAAAGCCTTATACACAGTAATGCTTCTGTTGGATAATTCTTGCAGAGCATAACTGAAACATTAAAAATAGACATATATGTTTTTTGTTAAAAAAATATGAATCCACAGTGCAGGTCTGGTTTGGTGGGGTCTACAGTGTGAGACAGAAGATTCTTCTATCTTTTCTCTCTGCTGTTATTGGCTACCATTCCCAGGGTTATCTTGTAGTCCAAGGTGGCTGCTGGAGCTCCAACCATTGAGTCAAATTCCAGGACAGAAAAGAGAAAGAAAGAAAACAAAAAGGAAATCCCTTCCTATTTAGGAGTCTTCCTGAAAAAACCATACTACACTACTGCTTCCAACTCTGGTTAGACCTGGTAGCAGATGGCCTTGACAGACACTGAGAAATGTGCTTGACTTATAAAAAAAAGTCAGAATCCTTTTATTATAAAGGAGGGAATAATGGATTTTGACATACAGCTAGCAATCCCTGCTATACATCTCAGAAAATACTTGTTGCAGGCAGCTGGACCCATTGGCCAGAACTGGTGCACGCAAGACCGTTTGTGGATTGATCTCCTCTCCTGAGAAACTGGGCAGCTCCTAAACCTCACAGTGTTACACACCCAGGACTCGGGAGAGACAGTGCTGACCCTGCACACATCTCGGCTGACCTGACCTCTGTGGTCAAGGACGGGACAGCCCTGGTGCTCGTCTGCCCTTCAGGAAGCTGGGTGTGAGCCTGAAAGTGTGAAACAATTGCTGTCAAGTTCCATTAGCTGGAAATTCAGTGCCCTGACAATAGACAAGGTGGCCTAAGGATTAATTGCTCCAGTTTTCTCTGCACACTCACACATGGGATGAAATCTAGGCTGGACTCCAGTTTCCTCATGAGTTTAAAAAAATGCTGACTTTTAAGTGGCTCCACCACTTAGTTTCTGTGTGACTGAAGATCAGTTGTTTAACATTGTGAAGCCTCAGTTTCCACCTCTTTAAAATGGAGGTAATATTGATAAAAGCCTGTTCTTTCATGGACTGGAGTATTAAGAAAGAAAGGGGGGACTTCCCTGGTGGTCCAGTGACTAAGACTCCATTATGCTAATGCAGGAGATCTGAGTTCGATCTCCGGTCAGGGAACTAGATCCCACATGCCACAACGAATCTTTCACAAACCGAAAGTAAAGATCCTGAGTGCTGCAACTAAGACACGATGCAGCCAAATAAATAAATTCTAAAAAAGAAAAAAAAGAATGTGGGGAACTCTGCTCAATGCTTGGCATGAACTAAGTACTCAATAATTGTTAGTGGTAATTAATAATGCAAACAGCAGAACAAGAATCTTAAAAGTGATGTGGAAAATCCAGCAGCTTATAGCCTTTATTCCTAGCTTGTCTTGAAGGCAGGAAGAGTGCAGCTGGTGTCACAGTATTAATCCTTGCAGAACATGGTCTTCCTTTTCCAGAAACCAGTTTCATCAGCATTTAATGGCCAGTGTCTCTTCCCTTTGGTATGTTCGTGCTAAGTCACTTCCCTCGTGTCCTGCTCTTTGCGACCCCCCTGGACTGTAGCCTGCCAGGCTCCTCTGTCCATGGGATTCTCCAGGTGAGAATACTGGGATGGGTTGCTATGGCCTTCTCCATCCTTTTGTATAGTTGATAGTATATGTCAAACTGTTCTTAGCTGTTTTGAAACAATTAAGCAAACACACAGAGCACGCCTTCTGGAAGGAGCCTAATGGCTAGACATGTTGACAAGGAAAGCTGGCTTGTGGTCTGGATGAAATCCTCTGCTCGGTTGCCATTCCTGCTCTTGGCCTGCTAGACTCCATGTTTGAATATGAAACAGAAAGGATACCATGAGGCCCAACAGAGATCCAAATATAACTGAGGCTTGGAAGTGACTCACCGCTGGTACTGACACTGCCTCTTCACCCCGAGTGGCCCTGGCAGGCTGTGTCGCCGGGAGCCCTGTCTCCCTCTCTGCCGCGTAGGCTGGCCCCACCCCTGGCCTCCCTCCAAGCTGGTCCTGCTGGACATGACTCCACCTTCCCCTACCTGCTTTGCTGGGATGTTGACACCTCCCCCTTACTCCTGCCCCTCCCAAATCTCCCCTGGCCCACAGATCAGCCCAGTTTCTCCAGGGCAGCCTTGGTGTCTCTGCAGCTTGCACCATGCTTGAAACAAATAAGTAAACATACAAAGCACGCCTTCTCACAGGAGCCTAATGTCCGAACATGTTGACAAGGAAAGCTGTTGTGGTCCGGATGAAATCCTCTGCTCAGTTCCCTCATTTGTTTCACTCATTTAGAGCTCACCTTGCCTGGGAGGCATGAATTCCGGCCTAGGGACCACGTCTTACTATTCTTGGCTGTATCCCATGTCTGGTGTCCCCTCCCATGACGGCAGACAGGATCCGGGGCCAGGCATGGACTTGGGGCCCCTGTACAGTCCCACACACCTCCATGGAACTGGGGCAGTGGGGGAGGGGAGATGGTTAGGACAGAAGGGACAGTGAAATCAATCAGTTCAGTCATTGTTTGTCAGATGGGGTAATGGTACCAATTTGCTGGATCTGCCAAACAAAGTACCATAAGCTAGATGGTTTGGACAAACTACTGTCTCTTAGTTCTGGACCTAGAAGGCCAAGATCAGAGTGTCCATGGCTCTGGTTCCTAGCCAGGCCATGAGAGGAGGGTCTGTTCCTTGCCTCTCTCCCAGCTTCTGGGATTTGTGGGCAGTCTTTGGCTTGTAGGCACATCTCCTGATCTCTGCCTTCATCTTCATGTGGTGTTCTCTATGAGGGCCCAGTACTGTCTGAATTTCCCTCTTATAAGGTCACCAGTCATAACTGGGTTAGGACCCACCCTAGCACCTTGTTTTAACTTGATCATGTGCGAAGACCCTGTTTTTACAGAAGGGACCCTCCACAGGTACTAGTGCTTGTGAGGACACCCATCAGTCCACAAGGATGGCTAAGATCATCACCTACTGTCCTCTCTGTTGAAGGGTGATGCTCCTTACACATCATTTTTAGAATCTGGGGTGCTTGCATTATTTTCCTGGGTTTAGCCTTAATTGGTGTCTTTTGTGAGAAAGAATCATAAGTCAGGAAAACTCAGGTTATAAACTAGGAGGCTGGTTTTCTTGGATAATGGAGCTTATTTGGAAAATTGTCTTCACATGGTGCTCTCAACAGACATTAGACCTCTTGGCTGCATATTTACCAAGAAGAGCAGCCACGGAGCTCCCTTTAGTCTCATGGATCAATAAACAGTTATTTAGAGAAAGTGACCTTGCCAGTGATTTAATGAAAGTCACCCAATCTTTGAAATCAGAAGCAATGCAAGTTTTGCCACATCTTCGCTGTGTGGCCCCTGGCAAGTAACTTCATTGTCTGGACATCATCAGTGAGTCATCTGGAAAGTTCTGGCTTTATGGACCCCTTCTGACTGGAAGCTTCTTTGGAAGATGTAGTTCTTTTAGAGTGGAAAGCAGAAACGTTCTGTGAGGAATTGGAACTCTGACCTTGATACTTTTGAACTGTGGTGTTGGAGAAGACTCTTAAGAGTCCCTTGGATTGCAAGGAGATCAAACCAGTCAANGGAAGCTTCTTTGGAAGATGTAGTTCTTTTAGAGTGGAAAGCAGAAACGTTCTGTGAGGAATTGGAACTCTGACCTTGATACTTTTGAACTGTGGTGTTGGAGAAGACTCTTAAGAGTCCCTTGGATTGCAAGGAGATCAAACCAGTCAATCCTAAAGGAAATCAACCCAAAATATTCAATGGAAGGACTGATGCTGAAGCTGAAGCTCCAATACTTTGACCATCTGATGTGAAGAGCTAACTTACTGGAAAAGACCCTGATACTGGGAAAGATTGAAGGCAGGAAGAAAAGGGGGTGGCAGAGGATGAGATAGTTGGATGGTATCACTGATTCAATAGACATGAGTTTGAGCCAACTTTAGGAGATAGTGAAGGACAGGGGAGCCTGGCTTGCTGCAGTCAATGGGGTCACAAAGGGTTGGACACGACTGAGTGACTGAACATCAACAACAATAAAGTATAGGAAGGGATCAACCAAGTGCTTTCCTGTCCATTATCAGCAGTGGACACGAGGTGGTTCTGACCTCAGCACAGAGGGAAGGGACTGGTCCCTGCCTTCATCTGTTTTAATGTGCTCAGCATCTGCTCCTTGCATGGGACAGCCCAGCACAAGGGACACATGCCCTTTTCTAGGGTTACTGCCCCCTCACCCATCCCAGGGGTCACTCTCTGCTGGGTCTGTGCTGTCAGAATTCTCAGGGGTTGAATGTGTCATTTACATCCTCATGGTGACCAGTTTTTCCAAAGAGTTATTTCTCTAAGTATCTGATAACATGATCAACCGCCAGATCTGAGTTTTTACTTGTATTACGGAGTCTTTAGGGTGTCTTGCTAAAAAAGTCCTGCTAATAATAGCATCATTACTATAAATAGAGATTTAAGATGCCCTCTCCTTCTATTGTACTGCCTCTTACAATGCTCAATGCATCTTAACCTTTTTTCTTTATTTTGTCATAAAACCGTGACCCTTGACGGTTGGGAGCATACACAATAGACCAGATGTCTTAACCATATTTAGATAAATCACTCATCACCTTCTTTTTCCAAGAAGAATGAGGCAGAGCAGCTTGAGTGAGGCGTAGACTCTGCTTTCCATTTGGTCTTTCCAAAGCAAACAGAAAAAAGACGTAACCGTCCACTAGCTATGCCGGGTCAGTGGTAGGGAATCAGGGTTAAGGATGTGACTGTCGTTATCATGAAGAGAGGGAGGTCAGTGTTTTGTCTCACTTAAAGTTGAGGCTGAAAATAACTAACTCAGGAGAGAGGATTGATTAATGGATTGAGTTCTAGTTTAAGGTTTGAGGGAAAGATGAATTTTATATGAAGCTAGAGAGACAAACTCAATACAGTAGCTTTTCCTTCGAACTGAAGAATGTTTAGATTTGCATTTATTTTTATTAAGAGGTTAATTTATTTATTCATTTTTGACTGTGCCATGTCTTCGTTGCTGCGTACGGGCTTTCTCTAGTTATGGTGAGCAAGGGTTACTCTTTGTTGCAGAGCACGGATTTCTCATTGCACTGGCTTCTCTTGTTGTGGAACACAGGCTCTAGGGCGTGTGGGCTTGGTGCTTGTGTGGTATGGGCTTAGTTGCTCTACAGTGTGTGGGATCTTCCTGGACCAGGGGTCAAATCCGTGTCCCCTGCATTGGGAAGCAGATTCTTAACCCCTGGACCACCAGGGAAGTCCAGTGCATGTGTTAGTCACTTAGTCATGTCCAACTCTTTTCGACCCTCTGGACTGTAGCCCACCAGGCTCCTCTGTCCATGGGATTCTCCAGGCAAAAACACTGGAGTGGGTTGCCANAGATTCTTAACCCCTGGACCACCAGGGAAGTCCAGTGCATGTGTTAGTCACTTAGTCATGTCCAACTCTTTTCAACCCTCTGGACTGTAGCCCACCAGGCTCCTCTGTCCATGGGATTCTCCAGGCAAAAACACTGGAGTGGGTTGCCATTCCCTTCTCCAGGGGATCTTTCTGAACTGAAGGATGGTTAGGGGTCTGGTAAGAAGAAATTCTGGTGGGAGATGGCTTTCCAAGCAGGGGGAATGATAAGCAAGAGGCATAAAAATTGAAACCTTTTGGGAATCCCCTAGTGGTCCAGTGGTTAGGACTCAGTATGTTCACTGCTGAGGGCCCAGGTTTGATCTCTGTTTGGGGAAATAGGATCCTGCAGACTTTGAGGTATGGCCAAGTTATAAAAGATACAGCCCTGAGCTCATAGATTGGGGCCTGGGAGCATTGTCATCCAGGGATTTCAGACTTGGGTGCACAACTCTGAGAAGCCTGGGAATAGGCTTCACTTAGTCTGTGACACTTTGTTGAAACTTTGAGTATATGTCCATGTTTCAGATATTTACTGCTACATAACTGCTCCAATGCTAAGACACTAACTGGCCTAAAACAGCAGCAGCTTACTGTTTCCCATGATTCTGCAGTCTGGGATTGCTCAGCCAAGAGGTAGAAATTTGCCCTTGATCCCCAGCCTGGGGTTTGGGGCCCAGTTGTCTATTTTGGGGCCTCCTTTATGTTTAGTGTCTGCCCTCCTGCTGAGAGTTTGAAGCAACATCTACCCTGTCAAGGGGTTCCTCATCAAGGGCCACCTCTGGGGATGTTTCCACAGTTCACACGTAAGTCCCTGTTGCTGTCAAGCACAGACTTTTGGAAAAAAGTGAGTATCTTGAGCAGCAGTTTGACTCAATATCAGTAAGAACTTTCTTATATGAAGTGAAAGTCGCTCAGTCGTGTCCAACTTTTTGCGAACCTATGGACTATACAGTTCATGGAATTCTCCAGGCAAGAATACTGGAGTAGGTAGGCTTTCTCTTCTCCAGGGGAGCTTCCCAACTCAGGGATCGAACCCAGGTCTCCCGCATTGTAAGCGGATTCTTTACCAGCTGAGCCACAGGGAAGCCCTTCTTATATATAGAGCTGTCTAATCATGGGCTTTGTCCTAAGCCAGTGCACCTCCACTCCTAGATGAAGTGAAGCAGGGGATGCCTGACCCTTGCTCCTGGATTCCACAGGATCAGTTCCACCATTCCAGGACTCTATTCCACTGGATGGTGTCTTATGATGATTTGGAATTAGAGTCCTGAGTTAGTTGTTCCCTAAAGTACCAAAGGGGTTTCCCAGGTGGCGCTAGTGGTAAAGAACCTGCCTGTCAATGCAGGAGACATAAGAGATCAGGTTTGATCCCTGTGTTGGGAAGATCCCTTGGAGGAGGGCATGGCAACCCACTCTGGTATTCTTGCCTGGAGAATCCCATGGACAGAAGAGCTTGGCAGGCTACAGTCCATGGGGATCACAAAAGAGTCAGACATGACTATAGCAACTTAACACACAGAACACAGTGTGCCAAAACCATGGTGATGGAGAAAAGCCGATGAGGGGTCTGAAAAGTGAAGTGCACTTGACAATTGGAAGCACAGAAAATGTCTGTTTCCATAGCACTGTGATTAACTGGAGGGAGGGGAGTTCTTTCTCACCCGAGAGTGTGAACACACAGAAGGAATACCTCCGTTTTTCAATCGCTCTTTGCTGCATTAGGAAGTTCTCAGCTTATGTGCTGTGTGCGTGTCCTAAGGGGAAAATGAATGATTGAGTGTCAGCCTCTTACCACTGATCAATGCTAGTGATCAATCTGCAACGGCCACTGTCCTGACAACTTCATTAGCAGCCACGGAAGTACGTTCTTGCCTCTCTTACATGACTAAGTGGCAACCTAATTGACACTGGGGCTTCTTCGGTAACTCAGTGGTAAATAAACAGCCTGCTAATGCAAGAGATGCAGTTTTGATCCCTGGGATAGGAAGATCTCCTGGAGAAAGAAATGGCAAGCCATTCCAATATTCTTGGCTGGGAAATCCCATGGACAGAGGAGCCTGGTGGGCTACTGTCCATGAGGTCACAAAAGAGTTGGACATGACTTGGTGACTAAACAGCAGGAACAACAAATTGACTCTGAACCTCTTTTCATGCTTTAAAGACATTCTTCAAAGGTATATTCGGTACCACAAAAGGCATTGTCAGCTATGTTAAAAAAAAATGATGCCACATGGGTGACAATGACAAGATCCTACAGGCTCCCATTTTTACTTGGGATCAGAGTGTAATTGCTCATCTTTGTGATGGATGTGTGACACTTGTGGTCATATCCAAAACTGCAGGGAAAAACATAGGGAAGTGATTTATTCCAGGGCCAGAGTTAATCTCTTTCCACTTTGGGTCCGGAAATTCACAGGCTTTGTTTCCTTGATAAGACTTGGGGCATCATGGGCCAGTAGGGATGTGGTCGTGAGGCAATTGAAGGTGTGGACGGTGTTATCAATGGTCCCAGGTTAAATGTAACAGAGATTTCTGAAAACCCGACTTGATTCAACTGATCAGAATATGTTTTAGATTTATTTGCAATGCTGTTACTTCTAGTAGTTCTATCTACTCCTTTATAATTTTTAGTATGAAATGAAAACTTTTTTAAATAAGAGAAAACTATCAGGGAGGATGGGAAAATACTGCCTATTTTTGGTATAAAAATTGTCTGTCATTTACTTGTGATTTCCACTAAAGGGGAAAAATGTTATTGTCATTGTATTGACTAAACTATAAATGCTAGAAATAATGAATCTGCACTCAAAATTTATAGCCTGTGTGATTTTTTATATGAAAAAATATTTTTCTTTTTGCTTATGCAATGGTGAGAAAGAAGTATTATTAAATTCACATTCCCTTCTTACTTGGTTCATGTGTTACCTACTACTACTACTACTACTAAGTCGCTTCAATTGTGTCCGACTCTTTGCGACCTCATAGACCCCACTAGGCTCCCCTGTCCCTGGGATTCTCCAGGCAAGAACACTGGAGTGGGTTGCTATTTCCTTCTCCAATGCATGAAAGTGAAAAGTGAAAGTGAAGTTGCTCAGTTGTGTTCGACTCTTAGCGACCCCATGGACTTCGGCCTACCAGGCTCCTCCGCCCATGGGATTTTCCAGGCAAGAGTACTGGAGTGGGGTGCCATTGCCTTCTCCAAGCAGTCACAAATGTTGTAAGTTGCTTATTAATAATAATTTTGGCTAACATGATTTCTTAGTAGGTATTGTGACCTAGGGTTTCCCAGGTGGCACTAGTGTTAGAGAATCCACCAGCAATGCAGGAACTGCAGGAGACCTGGGTTCGATCCCTGGGTTGAGAAGATCCCCTGGAGGAAGGCATAGCGACCCACTTCACTATTCTTGCATGGAGAATCCCATGGACAGAGGAGCCTGGTGGGCTACAGTCTATAGGGTCCCAAAGAGTTGGACACAACTGAGTATGCAAGCTGCTTTATCTCATTTAATCTTAAAATAGTACGTAAGACATATACCACAACGACCTCCCCACGCTGTGTAATTAACCAGGTCCCACAGCTGGAAGGTGTGCAGTGGCGGTGGGTCAAGTGCAGGTGAGTCCAGGTCAGTGTCAGGTGTGTCCAGGGCATTTAGTCAGTGTCTCCCACCGGCCTGGATGACCTCAGACTTGGATAAATTCCATCGATGAGAAGCTTCTTAGACATTTCCGGAAAGGAGAAGATGGCAGAATTTTATAATTATAGAGAGAGGATTGGCTCCAAGTAATCAACTAATTTCCTAAAGCATCTTAGCAGCCACAGATTAGTGGGAACTGTACCAAAGCAATTCTGTATTCCATTTCTTTTGACCTCCAACTTTCGCTCTGGAAGGGAAGTATTTTAGAATTTCTAACCAGCATCCCAAGATGCTGCTGTACTCTTCAAGTAAAAGCACCCCCTATTACAGCTTCACAAAATGAGCTGCTGAGTTCTTGTGTCCTGTTAATCAAAGGAAGGACTCAAGTTTGTCAAGCATAAGACACAGGGTTGTAGACAAGCTACTTCATTGAATTCTTGCGTCCACCATGTGAGCTGGTGTGAGTGTCCATATTTTGCTGGGAAAACAGCCTCAGGGTGAGTGGGATTCCAACTCTGCCACATGCCCTTCTTAGAAATAGACTTATTGTCCCTTGAAAAGTGAGGGAAAGACAATGATTTCCTCAAATAAGCAGATTCTTAATTAACCTTCTAATTCTGTCTCAGTGCTTCCTTTCAATGGTTGGGTTGTAAGTCCATGTGAGTTTCAACTCAGAATCTGTTGCATCTTAGAAAAAAGCTGCCTGGTGTGTTGTTTCAGGAACTCTTGATGTAATCAGCGTAGCTTTGTCTGAGAGGCTGGAATCTGGGCCCAAAGTGTCCAGATTTCCACCCTGTGTTATCTCGGTAGACATGCAGCTGTGAATCAGTAGTTCCAGGCAGGTTCCTTTGATGGTTATTGACGTTTCCAAATGAAGGGGGCATGATGCAAGCTGCCGATGAATCTAGTCAGCACATTTCATTCACAAAGATTCCAGAAGCTTAAACATAGGCTGAAATCTGCAGACTAGAGATCTAGGAGGAATCAAGGACTCGCCCTTTTCCCAGGCTGGCACCTGCTCTGTCCCTGGTTAACAGTGGGTTGGGTGTCAGGGAATTCCACCTCCCACCTTGTTAAGTCTCAGGCATTTGGGATTATTGAATCAACTGTAGGAAGGAGTCCTAACATTCCTCATAGGGCTTCCCAGATGGCGCTAGTGGTAAACAACCCGTCTGCTAATGCAAGAGATGGAGGTTTGATCCTTGGGTCGGGAAGATCCCTGGAGGAGGAAATGACAACGCTCCAGCATCTTTGCCTGGAGAATCCCATGGACAGAAGAGCCTGGTGAGCTACAGTCTATAGGGTTGCACAGAACTTGACATGACTAAAGCGAGTTGGCATGCAGGCACACAGTGCCCGTGTCAGGGAGAAGTTCTGGGCCAGGTTCTTTAAAACCCCTGTGCATAGTCAGGACCCATGTTTGGTTCCTGATTCAAAGCCCTGGAGGGCCCCAGGGTCCCTGAAGCCACCGTGGCGGGGTCGGCAGGTTGCATGTGGTTGCTGTGTATCAAGTACACTGTTTCTTCATCCTGCTTACTCCCCAGTTAGGGCAGCTGGGCTCTCTCTCCCCAACTTCATACCCCGGTGTCCACTGAGACTGTGTCTGGGTTCCTCATTCCTGTGAGTTAATGCCAGGCACCAATATCTTCAAAATCGGTCTACAAGACTGCCCTCTTGAATCCCCAGAGCCATGCATCTCTCGGGGAGCATGGAACTCTGTTGCCTCCTAACCTCACATTCTGCCTGGTTCCAGAGACACCTGCTGTTTGGACTGGACCAGGTGCTGACCAGTGCTGTAGTGATCACACAGTGCGGTAAGAAAAGCCAGGGTCCCAGCCAGATGGACTTGACTGAGTTATTGGCTCCAACCTGCCCTGAACTCGCTGTTGGACCCTAGAGGAGGCTGTTTCCCCAGGGTTGTTTTGAGGTCAGAGTTGAAGTGTACAAAGCCCTGGTGTGATGTCTGGCATATGTTAGCTACTGTTAGCTGATTGTGTTGATTGTGTCTTTGAATGAACTCTTTGCACAGTTACTAATACAACTTAAGCCTTCTTTTTTCTTTCAGGTCTTAGTTTCATCATGCAGGATCTTTCATTGCAGCCCGTGGACTTTCTAATTACGGTTCAGTAGCTGTGGCACATGGGCTTAGTTGCTCTGCCACATGTGGAATCTTTCCAGACCAGGGGTTGAACCTGCATCCCCTGCATTGGCAGGCATGTTCTCAACTACTGGACCATAAGGGGAGCCCCTAACTTAGACCTTATTAAGCCTCTGGGATGGTTGGTAACATTGGAAACACAGAAGTTGGGACACAGAAGTCGGGACTCACATTCTGTGATCTTTAGAGAATGCCTATCCTGGTTTTGATGAGGTTCAGCTTGTCTGGTGGCTCAGATAGTAAAAAAATCTGCTGGCAATGTGGGAGATCCAGGTTCAATCCCTGGGTCAGGAAGATCCCCTGGAGAAGAGAATGGCAACCCACTCCAGTCTTCTTCCTTGGAGAATTCCATGAACAGAGGAGCTGGGTGGGTTACAGTCCCTGGGTTGGACATGACTGAGCACACACAGACAAGGGGCTGGAAGGCTTGTCAGCTTGTGAAGGTACACTAGGTAACAGAACGGTTTTACAAGCAAAGGGCCTGGAGTCAAGACTCTTGGATCATTGAAAATGAGACCATCAAACATTCATGAATGAATTCTACTTGCTGCAAAAAGAACATGGAGACTAGAGAATTTTCCGTTTCTAGTTTCTGTGAGTCTGTGGAGAGGTCTCTTTCTTTTTTGTATTTTCTAATGTATGTATATTTTTTCTTTTAGGCTTCTTGGCATTTTTTTTGCCCCGCAGATATATTTATAGATTCTACTTACAAAGCTTAAAATTACAACAAAAGTGCCATTTCATACACCAAGTTTAGTTCATTTTAAATCCTGTCTTGCAAATTTATCTTCCTATGAAGCAAAGCTGTCCCCTCCTGTTGCCTTATGTCTGTGTCTATTTTTGAATTACATTTACAAAAAAGCTTGTCCACCTTTGATAAGGAAGTTAATACCATCAACTGTCCAGCTTGTGGCTTTTATCCCATGACTCTAACTGCAAATGATGGAGCATCTTTCCATTTTGGTTATTTTGGGGAACAGAAAGCTGATCCAAAGGCAGAAGAATACTCTGTCCTGTGAAGATTAAAGAAGCAATTTTACAGAAACAAGGTTCGCACAGTAGATGGTGCTTTCAGGATGGCATGTTGCAGAAGATTGAGACGGGTCATGACATATGGTTACTGTTGTTGTTTAGTTGCCCGGTTGTCTGACTCTTCTGGCATCCCAGGGACTGTAACCCATCAGGCTCCTCTGTCCAAGGGATTTCCCAGTCAAGAACACTGGAGTGGGTTGTCATTCCATTCTCCAGGGGATCTTCCCCAGCCAGGAATTGAACTCATGTCTCCTGCATTGGCAGGCAGATTCTTTACCTCTGAGCTACTAGGGGAGCCCCTGTGACATATTGAGTTGGGCATACTGAGCAAAAGAGAGGCTGGAGAAGCAAAGAGCCAGGGGATTGAGGGGGTCCCAAGGAAGCCAATCGTAGCTCTGAGGTCAGAGTCAGGCTCAGAACCTGGGCTTCTGCAGGAGGCACATTTTGAAAGGAGTTTAGAAGAGTAGTTGCAATAATCTGATCTCACCGACGTAGGAAGCAGGACCAAAGAAGGAGCTGGACAACAGCCTTTGACAACCAAAACTGCTTTGGCCATGAAACTGACATTTCAGTTTAGCTTGAAGTTTTTTATTTTTATGTATTTTACTGAAATATGGTTGATTTACGATGTTGTGCTCATTTCTGCTGTACAGATTCAGTTACACAAAGTGATTCAGTTACACATATCCTTTTCACATTCAAACCATTATTGTTTATTATGGGATATCCAGTATGGTTCCCTGTGCTGTAGAGTAGGTCTTTGTTGTTTATCTAGTCTATATATATTAGTTTGCATCTGCTAATCCCAAACTCCCAGTCCACACCTCCTCAAGCCCCCTGTCCATTTAGCCTAAAATTATATACCTGCCATGTTAGGTCAGAAGCTGGTGTCAGTAGTGGGAAGGTACAGGTGCAGGTGGGTGAGAATGTTGGGGGAGCGTCCTGAAGGGGTATTCATGGGGAGAAAGGCAGTTGCTTATTTTATAGCAGCTCCAGCTGTATGTTTACCTTGATTTTAGTACCCCGGGGTCTTCAGCTTTTATTCTGGATACTGGGTATTCTGCCTGGAAATGAAGGTGAAAGAGAGTGAGACCAACCCTCATGAAATGTCTTCCATTTAAAAAGGACTTGGCTTGGCGCTTTACATACACTCCTCATCTGCTGTTGCCCAGCCTATGAGATGCTTGTCTTTCCCTGTATTTCACAGCAGACAAGCTAGGTAAGTTCACCCTGGGGCACATGAACAGCTAGTGGTAGGCTAGACTCAGTGTAGGGTTTGCATGATTCTCTGTATGGAGAGCAAGGAGATTCAACCAATTCATCCTAGGGGAAATCAGTTCTGAATATTCTTTGGAAGGACTGATGCTGAAGCTAAAACTCCAATACTATGGCCACTGATTCATTGGAAAAGACCCTGTGCTGGGAAAGATTAAAGGCATGAGGATAAGGGGATGACAGAGGATGAAATGGTTAGAAAGTATCACTCACTCAATGGACATGAGTTTGAGCAAACTCTGGGAGGAGAAGAGGGCAACAGAGGATGAGATGGTTAGATGGCATCACCGACTCAATGGACATGAGTTTGGTAAACTCCGGGAGTTGCTGATAGCCAGGGAGGCCTGATGTGCTGCAGTCTATGTGGTTGCAGAGTCAGACACAACTGAATGACTGAATTGAACTGAGCTGAACCTTGCTCTGCTGGCTGCAAAATAGGTCAATAAATCTGAGACACAGTGTTGAGGCAAGGAAGATGACTTTATCTGGGGAGCCAGCTGCCTGAGAAGATGACAGCCCAGCGCCCCGAAATAACTACCTTGTGGGGTCTGGAAACTGTGTTGTTTTGTAGAGTCAGAGGGAAAGAAGCAATGAGGAGCTACAAAGTCAAAAGGCAGAAAGAAAGGAAGAGGCAGTGGGGAAGTAAAGTGAAAGGATCTTCAGTCTTGCAAAACATCTCCAAGGAAATGGCCAGCCTTTGGAAGAGGTGTGTTAATCTGTTCACAGGTGGGCAGAGTCAGATTCTCTGTCTCTGAGCTGAACAAAGGCACTTTAGTTTATGGTCAGGCAGGGGCCAGAGCCCTCTGAGGCAGGCCATCATGTATACTGTAATAACAAAAGCAATGAAAAGCAAGTTAAAGAAAACATTTCCAACATAGAGTCAGCACTGGCTTCTCCCTGTAACATGCTTGTCAACTATAGGCTGTTTCCCTGAGTGCCTGGTGGCTCTGGCCATGAGCCCCACATACATCACTTCCCAGTATCACTACCTGGCTTCCAGTACCTCTTTCTCCGTCTACCAGTCTCTTAAAATCCTTCCCCCACCACCTACTTTTCTGATGTTTTAAAATAGACTTTACTTTTTAGAGGACTTCCCTGGTGGCTCAGATGGTAAAGCGTCTGTCTACAATGCAGGAGACCTGGGTTCAATCCCTGGGTCGGGAAGATCCCCTGGAGAAGGAAATGGCAATCCACTCCAGTACCATTGCCTGGAAAATCCCATGGACAGAGGAGCCTGGTAGGCTACAGTCCATGGGGTCCCAAAGAATGGGACATGACTGAGCGACTTCACTTCACTTTACTTTTTAGAATAGATTCATGTCCACAGTACTGATGAGCAGAAGGCCCAGCGGTTTCTCATTCCTGCCCAGTATCTGTCAGCCAAGGCCCTGGCTTCTGCTCCTACTGTTACCAGGGGGGTCTCTATACAGGGTAACCCTGAGTTCCTCACCAGAACAGCTGCAAGCCCCTCTCCACTGCCTGGGACCCGAACAGTCGGGCGCCTCCTCTTCTTCCTCTCATGTTGCCTTCACTCTCCACTTGGCTCGTGTCTTTCAGCTTCTCTGCCCTCATTTCTGTCACAGGGCCGTTGCTCACCTACCCTTTCTGTTTGGGATACATTTCTACTACATCTTAGAATAGTTTGTTCTCCTTCAGATTTAGTTTCATCTTAAACATCCCCTTCTCAGAGAGGACTTCCCCAAGAAACTGACTGGCTTTTATCACTTTTCTGCCAAATTACTGTACTTTGTGTGTGTGCTCAGTCATCAGTCATGTCCAACTCTTTTCGATCCATGGACTATAGTCCGCCAGGCTCCTTTGCCCATGGAATTCTCCAAACCAGAATACGGGAGTGGGTAGTTATTCCTTCTTCAGGGGATCTGGACTGGAGATCCCCAACCCAGGGGATTATTCCCAACCCAGGGATCGAACTCGAGTCTCCTGCATCTCCCGCAATGACAAGTGGATTCTTTACCATTGCATCACATGGGACGCCCTTCCCTACTTTATATTTTTCAGATCACTTCTGTACCTGAAACTATTTTATTTACTAATTTTCTTTTTCTTTTCTTTTTTTGTTGTTGTATATCTTTCTATCAGTTAGCTTTTACCACATAAAAATGTTCCCCAAACTTAGTGGTTAAAACAAGTGTTTTAATTGAGCTTACAATTCTTGGGTTGGACTAGGCTCAGAATGCCCCAACCAGTAACACTGAAGAAGCTGAAGTTGAATGGTTCTATGAAGACCTACAAGACCTTTTAGAACTAACACCCAAAAAAAGATGTCCTTTTCATTATAGGGGACTAGAATGCAAAAGTAGGAGGTCAAGAAACACCTGGAGTAACAGGCAAATTTGGCCTTGCAATATGGAATGAAGCAGGACAACGGCTAATAGAATTTTGCCAAGAGAACACACTGGTCATAGCAAACACCCTCTTCAAACAACACAAGAGAAGACTCTACACATGGACATCACAGATGGTCAACACCGAAATGAGATTGATTATATTCTTTGCAGCCAAAGATGGAGAAACTCTACAGTCAGCAAAAACAAGACCAGTCAGCAAAAACATGATCTGACTGTAGCTCAGATCATGAACTCCTTATTGCCAAATTCAGACTTAAGTTGAAGAAAGTAGGGAAAACCACTAGACCATTCAGGTATGACCTAAATCAAATCCCTTATGATTATACAGTGGAAGTGAGAAATAGATTTAAGGGCCTAGATCTGATAGATAGAGTGCCTGATGAAATGCCATTGTACAGGAGACAGAGATCAAGACCATCCGCAACAAAAAGAAATGCAAAAAAGCACAATGGCTGTCTGGGGAGGCCTTTCAAATAGCTGTGAAAAGAAGAGAGGTGAAAAGCAAAGGAGAAAAGGAAAGATATAAGCATCTGAATGCAGAGTTCCAAAGAATAGCAAGAAGAGATAAGAAAGCCTTCCT
>SJYV01055318.1:913820-963602 GCA_006410875.1 Neotragus pygmaeus | reverse complement strand
AAAGACACTTACTCCTTGGAAGAAAAGTTATGACCAACCGAGATAGCATATTCAAAAGCAGAGACATTACTTTGCCAACAAGGTCTGTCTATTCAAGGCTATGGTTTTTCCTGTGGTCATGTATCGATGTGAGAGTTGGACTGTGAAGAAAGCTGAGCGCTGAATAATTGATGCTTTTGAACTGTGGTGTTGGAGAAGACTCCTGAGAGTCCCTTGGACGGCAAGGAGATCCAACCAGTCCATTCTGAAGGAGATCAGCCCTGGGATTTCTTTGGAAGGAATGATGCTAAAGCTGAAGCTCCAGTACTTTGGCCAGCTCATGTGAAGAGTTGACTCATTGGACAAGACTGTGATGCTGGGAGGAATTGGGGTCAGGAGGAGAAGGGGACGACAGAGGATGAGATGGCTGGATGGCATCACTGACTTGATGGACGTGAATCTGAGTGAACTCTGGGAGTTGGTGATGGACAGGGAGTCCTGGCGTGCTGGGATTCATGGGGTCGCAAAGAGTCGTTCACGACTGAGAGACTGAGCTGAACAGAGGCTCATAGGGGCAGGTCGTCTGGGCTAGGCTAGGTTGCTTCTATGTCTGTAGTCAGGGAGGTGGCGCTGTTTCTGAGGGTCAGCTGGCTGTGGACTGCATTGACTGGGCACGTAGCCTAGGTTTCTCGCATCATCTGTCACGCCAGCCCGGGTTATTCACATGTGGTTTCGTGGGAGAACTGAGTGTACCCATTATCTAGAGGTTCAGTTTTGGTACTGGTGTAATGTCTTGCCACTTCATTCTATCATGCAAAGCTGCTCAGATTCAAGTGGTGAAGAAACAGATACCACCTGTGTTGGGAGGTGCTACAGATGACACATTTCTTATGGAATGTGAACATAGGGAAGGAGTCAATTTTCTCATGTTTGTAAACCATCTATCATTACAGTGTATACTTGCAATTGACTGTAGATTATGTGTATCTGAGAGTTCTTTTGAGTTTGGGAGATTACCCACTTTACGAATCTTTGTAGGCCAAAGAGAGTATTTCTTCTTGTAGAAGACAAACAAGCTACTTATTTTCTATTTTTATTACATGTAATATAATACACTACAGCACCATCATTTTATTTCAGGATGATTATTAAAGATTTGTCACCATGCTGACCTGTTTCTGTGCTATATTTCTCTTTCTGGTCTTTCCCGTCCTTGCGTACATTACCAAATCTGCCACGAGAATATCATCTTGATTACCATTTTTGTCTTGTCCTTTTTCCTTCTCAAAAATCTGTATTAGTTCTGTTGTAGTAAACTCAAGCTCCCAGCCTGGGATGCAGCTCCTTGCACTAGCCGTTTGTTACCTCCCCACATCAGCACCTTAACTGGTAATCACTCCCCAATCGGCTAATCTCACGGCCACCTGGTGTCTGTGGCCATATCTGGGGTGTGCAGAGGACAGGCAGCAGGGATTCCTGGGATAAGGGCGGAAGTCTGCACTGGGAAGGGAGTAAGCCAGACCTGATTCAGGGAAGACCCCCAGCTTTAGAATTTCTATCAGGCAGGAAGTCTGGTTGGGCTGCAGCAGGCAAAGGCCATCTTAGTCCAATCAGTGGGGTCCATGGCAGTCTTTTCACCCCAGAGAAGTGGAGCATGAATCAAGATCAAGAACTGCAGACTGAAATACAGACTGGCCCACAGGGAAGGCTGAAGTTCAGGGCCATGCAGCTGAGTAGGCACTTAACCATTCTTAATCCTCTGGAGAGGATGAGGCACTGGGCAGTCAGACCGGGGTGGCTGAGTCTGCACTTTGCAGACTTTGGTGGCCGGACCGCGTCAGGTCAGACAGGGGACTGGCAGCCCCATCTGCTGGCCTTCTCTCTACTTTGACGAGTGTTCCACTTTTTGCTAGAAACGTATTCTTTGCTGCTATGTTTAGAGGGAGACTTTGAAAAGCCATGGTGGACAATTCTGATACTGCTCAATTTATTTGATGAAAAATAACTTGAACCATTTTTACAATAAAACATTACAGTTACAATATAAAATTATCATGCTGTTTCTCAGGCAAAATTAAAATTTCAACTTCAGACTTTGATTCCAGCTCCAGTCTGTGGTTATATATTAATTTCCCCCTCTCCTTAGAGGTACTAGGATGAAAAGAATTCAGAAACGCAGAATTTTAAGGCAAATAAAGGGCCATTAGAGACACTGCAATTATTATGAAAGTTAATTAAAGACATAGGTTTTCTGCACCCCTATATTCATTGAAGCACTATTTACAGTAGCCTAGACATGGCAGCACTCTAAATGTCCATTGACAGAGGAATGAATAAAGAAGACATAGTGTATGTATACATATACATATATATATATATATATANACGTATTGCTGAAGCCTGGCTTGGGGAATTTTGAGCATTACTTTACTAGGGTGTGAGATGAGTGCAATTGTACGGCAGTTTGAGCATTCTTTGGCATTGTCTTTCTTTGGGATTGGAATGAAAACTGACCTTTTCCAGTCCTGTGGCCACTGCTGAGTTTTCCAAATTTGCTGGCATATTGAGTACAGCACTTTCACAGCATCATCTTTCAGGATTTGAAAGAGCTCAACTGGAATTCTATCACCTCCACTAGCTTTGTTTGTAGTAATGCTTTCTAAGGCCCACTTGACTTCACATTCCAGGATGTCTGGCTCTAGATGAGTGATCACACCATCGTGACACACACTACTATATATAAAATACATAGCCAACGAGGACATACTGCATAGCACAGGGGACTATATTCAATATTTTGAAATAAGCTATAAGGGAAAAGAATCTGAAAATGTATATATATATATAAAAAACTTATTCACTTTGCTGTATACCCGAAAATGACACAGCATTATAAATCAATTATATTTCAATAAAAGTTTTATTCTAAATTCATAAAAAGTATGTTTTCACTTATATGTGGAATTTTTAAAAAGCCAACATGAATCAACAAATATAATAAAATAAACTCACAGATACAGGGAACATTTTAGTAATTGTCAAAGGAGAAAGGGGTAGAGGGAGGGATGTAGGTGAAGGTGACAAGCTACCAGTTATAAGAGAAATAAGTCACAGGGATGGAATGTACAGAACAGAAAATGGTGGCAGTATTTTATAACTTTGCATGGTGTGCAATCCCTGATATAGCAAATCACTATATTGTACCTCTGAAACTGGTATAAGATTGTGAGTCAACTATAGTTCAATAAAAAATACATGTGCTAACATTTTTCAGAAATTTCCATTTTTAGAATGAGTTAAAAAGACCATGTTTGTGATTTTTAAAAATATTCTTTAACAGGAAAGGAAAGCTCTTGATGACAGGATTAGTGGTAAGGATTAGAATAAAACTACTATCTGGAGAGAATATCCAAATGTCTCCTTTTTTAAGGCAAAAGTGTCATCAGTCTAAAAGAATTCCAAGGTGTTTTTCTCACTTAAAAAAAATAGCTAACATCATCTTAAAATTAGTAAATCCTTTTGCATAGTATGATTTTATTCAAGAAAGCCTATTTCCTCTAAGCAATAAAGATCTTCCAAACATTTTAAAATAACTTAATCTAATCACACAGATGAAATGAAATTTTCCACCATCATCTCTTTATAGAAAGTTGGAACCTTTGAACAGCTAAATATTTCCCCATGGCAGCGTGCTAAGAACATACCATGGGAGACTTACCCCAAATCACTTTTTAGAAACTGGGTGTTTCCAATAATTGATGTAAAATCCAAGAGCTGCTTATGAATGGAGAGAGAAAAGTATAAACTGAGAGTCTACTTATCTGATTTTTATAAGCAGAAATATTGTTTATTTTGTTAAGAAGTTTAGGAATAGTTTTTTTGGATTGACTTGTCTATGATCTTAGCATGTAAAGTGAAAGTCGCTCAGTCGTGTCCGACTCTTTTTGACTCCATGGACTATACAGTCCATGGAATTCTCCCAGCCAGAATACTGAAGTGGGCAGCCTTTCGCTTCTCCAGGGGATCTTCCCAACACAGGGATTGAACCTAGGTCCCCCCCATTGCAGGTGGATTCTTTTCCAGCTGAGCCACAGGGAAGCCCAAGAATACTGGAGTAGATAACCTATCCCTTCTTCAGCGAATCTTCCCAACTCAGGAAGCAAACCAGGGTCTTCTGCATTGCAGGAGGATTTTTTACCAGCTGAGCTACCAGGGAAGCAATCTTAGCATGATTATGCATATTTTGAGGATAGCTGCATTTTCTTTGACTAATAGTGAAGTTATTTCTTTTTTGGTAGAGTAAAACATATCTCTTTATAGTGTTTTGCACACTTTTGAAGACATTATACAAAAGATGATTTATCCCTGACAGATACATTTTTTAGAGCAACTCATTTTTTTTTCCAGTTTTTCACTTAGTAAATAGTACTTATCAGTTTCTGACCAAGTGATTATAACTAATTAATGTGTCCTGAATTAAAAACTATTAGTCACAGAAATGATGACTTTCATCTTGGTATTAGTTTAAGAAGTTCTTGGAATGTATAGCATTCTGTTTTAATAATACTATTTCTCCATAAGGCTATAATAGACTTGAAGATATTTTAGTCTGGATCATTTTGAATTTTAATTTTTGATATATCTAGGTCAGTTTCATCTGATCAGCCAATGATGGAAATGTGAAATTCCATTGTGAATTTGGGGATTGTGAATTTTTGTTATTTCACCGTAATTCTGACTATCATGTTGATTATAGAAATCTGGTCACACCACAACTGTAAATACTACATAACTTCCAGCATCTGCCCATTTCATAATGTGAATAATAATATTCACTGATTTCATAATTCTTTCTCTTGGTGATCCCAACGCACAAATTATAGCCCCTCCTTAAATGCCTCTAAAATCTCTCTTTTATTCTGACCTCTTCCAATGTTCAATGTTATATTGATAACTGCTTTTTTCACACCACTACCTGGATGTCCTTCTATGACCTCAAACTAAGTATTTAAAAATGGAATGGATTAGGACAATTCCTGACTTCACAGTCTCTCCTCTTATGTAGCTTAAAAAACTCAAGTTATTCATTTAAATGAGGACACAGCAAGTATACTTGATAAAAGCCAATTCCTGTTGTCATTTTTGTTCAGCCTGCTTCATGCAATTTTGCTGAACTATGCTCTGCACTGGCTTCTTTAGTTATAGTAGATTATTCATTTAAAGGATTAAATAAATTACCTACCTCCTTGCCTTCCACAGTCGACCTATTGTTGTGTTATTTCAGGTTTACCTCTGAAACTTTTGGAAATAATTTCCTTCCTTTCTATTTCTATTCTCATTACTCTAAATCAGGCCCTCAGGAGCTCCTGATTTAACTATTTTTAGGGCCACCTCCCCAGTTTCTGTCACCACAGTCTCCTCCCCGCAAGTCATCTGACATACAAAGTCAGTGAAAAGTTCAGTTCTGATGTCATTTCTGCTCAAAAATTTTCAGTGCATTTCCATGTTTTACAGAATAGAATCAAAACTCCTTAGCCAAGCATTTAAAAAATTCTTTTATTCAAGTATAGTTGATTTACAATGTTGTGTTAATTTCTGCTTTACAGCAAAGTGAGTCATATATATATATATATATATATATGACTTGTCTGTCACTACTCTGTAAATATACATTTCTTTATTGCTTCAGTTGCCATGTCTGTGTGGATGGTGATGTTATAAATGGAGGTTTATAACTATCATTTTTCATATCTACCCTCCCTCCTTTCTTTCCTCCATCCCTTTCTTACTCCTTTTTACATTTTTAAAAAGTTTAATTACTTTACCATATTGTGTTGGTTTCTGCCATACATCAACATGAATCAGCCATAAGTATACCTAGGCCTTCTCCCTTCCAACTAGGTGGTCACAGAGCAAAGGATTGAAATTCCCTGTGTCCTACAGCAAGTTCCCACTTGCTATTTTATGTACGGTAATGTAAAATATATTGAAACAATGCTGCTCTCCCAATTCCTTCCACCCTCTCCTTCCCTCACTGTGTCCTCAGTCTGTTCTCTGTGGCTGCCTCGCCTTTGCTTCCCTTGCAGTGTAGGTTCATCAGTACCATCTTTCTAGGTTTCATATATATGTATTAATACATCATATTTGTTTTTTCCTTTTTAATTGTTATAAAGTCAGTATTTACTAGGCAAACTGTGCCATGTCATCACCTTGTTCCTTTAGTGCTGTGTTTGGAGGCAACACTCGAGAACACAGGTTTGAACCAGGTCCTTCTTTCCCAGAGCACCCCTCCCGTTGTTTTTGAGGTTCAAAGCTGAGGTGAGAAGCCCGGTAAATCCGATTAGGTGGGAGGCATCTTCAAATCAGCTTAGACTGCAGGTAGCTGTTGGAGGCAGCATGTGTCATTGGGGGACTGCGTGTGTGACACAGTCCTAAAACACGTTCAAACCCCCGATGATTAAAGCAGAGCAGGGGGAGATAGGGTGTGTGGAGGCACAGCAGCCCTTCTGCGTGGCGCCTCTCGCTCTTGTGCTGTGCTGAGCAGCTGGCCTGTTACACTTATAGCCCTCTTTATACAACTGCATCGATGCCACAATACTCAGGAGTGCTTGCATTAAAAACAAAGGGCTTAGGTCCTTTTTTAAATGACTACCATGAGTAAATGGTTCTGACTCAGAACTACTTATAAAGAATGACAAAAATGTCATTTTTAGGAGTATAACAACTTTTTCTCTTTAATACAAATGAGTGAGGACTTGAGGCCGTCTGGGAGGAAAATGCTCGTGAATTGGGGAAGTACTTTCCCCTGAGAATGATACTAGGGAAGCAGAAAGCAACGCAAGAGACACTAATTAGGAAGACTCAAGACTCTGGAGCATGACGGGAACTGGCTTGTCTCTGGCTGTGGTTCCCTTTAGGTGCAGTCCGCCTGGTGATTAGCATCGCCTCGGATTAAATTAATAAGCTGCCCTCAATCTCTGAGTGGCTCCAGTCAGAATACACCCAAGGACACCAGTTTCTTTGCACGAAATGAACAGGTTACATATCCAGTAACATTTGTGAGGATTATTGAACTTGAGCCATCTTTTTAAGGGAAGTTTCAAGTTCTGGTAAGTACAGAACTATTTAAGAAATCTTTATTGTGAAAATAATCTATTTTAGCTAACTGTACTTTATTTTATATTTTATATCTAGACTACATATTTGTGTTCTATCTATAACCATTGGAAAGACAATAACTATTGCTAATATTATTACCCAGATAAGCATGAAACCCTCTCAATATGCTGATATTGAAGTTGGAGGGAACTTTAATATCAGGAAATCAAGAAATTCAACTGTATTCAAATACGAGTAAAGTTTTTTTTCCCTGATTTAAAAGCTCTATTTACTCACTAGAGATATCTGTGCAATACATCAAAGAAGGAGGGTGCTCGTGGTTTGGAAGAGCTGGGACTGCCACCAGGAGTGTGCGTGTGTGCTAAGCCACTGTAATCATGCCTGACTCTTTGCGACCCCATGGACTGTAGCCTGCCAGGCTCCTCTGTCCATGGGGTTCTCCAGGCAAGAATACTGGCGTGGGTTGCCATTTCCTCCTCTGGGGATCTTCCCCACCCAGGGATTGAACCTGTGTCTCTTACACCTCCTACATTGGCAGGCGGGTTCTTTACCATTAGCGCCACCTGGGAAGCCATAAAGAATAAGTCCCATATTTCCTTTCTGAACCGTAACCCCTAGTCCCATAGAGTTATGACCTGTGAAATGAAATATTTTTTCTTGCAACATCAGACCTCTGAATCACTACAGAACATAATGAATATACCAGCTTTATATTTTGTTTTCGACTTCATTTTTCTTTCTGAATTGCTTGCATTCTTAGTGTGTGCCAGAAAATTAAATTAAAAATATAATTAAGAAATGATGTGCCTGCACTTTATAAACCTGTCATCTGTTGTCAAGTGAGTGGGGGAGAGAAGGAAGGCACAGCTGTCTTGGTAGAGGCAACTATTTAGCTCTGAGCTGCACACATGACTCAGACAGGTGACAGAACAGAGCAGTGTAAAAATAGTTGCACCTAAGGAAACCAAGGGTGCTGAATCTGGTTAATCTTAAAAAGCTATGCAAGTATTCACAGCTTCATGGTTTGATTCAGCAATGGAGAGCATTCAAAGAAGAGGGGATGATATTGGTAGCAAGTTGTCATTAGAAGCAGATTTCCATATAATTTGGGGTTGGAAGCAAGAGATTTTGTGTACTGGATGCTTTGCTACCTCTAGGGCTGTCAGTGGTAAGGACAATGGAGGGCCTCAAGATCCTAGCTTCCTTGTGACCCCATGGACTGTAGCTCACCAGGCTTTTCTGTCCTCGGAGTTCTCCAGGCAAGAATACTGGAGTGGGTAGCCATTCCCTTCTCCAGGGGATCCTTCTGATCCAGGGATTGAACCAAGGTCTTTCACATTGTTGGCAGATTCTTTACTGTCTGAGCCACCAGGGAAGTCCCATTGTATGCACAGAGATCCTTTTATTCAATAATAGTGGAGTCTTCATTACACTCTGCTGTGCTTGCCCACCTCACAAGCTCTTAAATCCCAACCACATGTATGCAAAATATCAACACTCTCCAAAACTTCCTCCGGTCACTTCCAAGAGTTCTCGTAGATCCTCTAAAAGCAGTGAAGACCAGAGGAACTGGTATTTTTATTTTTATTTTTTTGCTGTGGCCTCCTCTCCTAGGTGCCTGGCAACTACTCTGCTGCAGGTAATTGCTCTGCAGCTGCTGGGCATACGGCTTCTTCCCAGGACACGGTAACTCCAGCTTCTTCCTTCATGCATTAGATTCAACACCAATGATCAGGACTGGGCAGCAGTCAGAGTAGGACCATGGGGGCCATGCCTTCCCTCCCATGGACCCTATTTTCTATGGTCTCCTTTCTGGTCCCAGCACAAAATCTTCGTTCTCTTTTTTCCAGCCATAAACAAACAAAAACCGAGATACCTTCCCCCATCCCCCACCGCCAAACAAAACCCAAAGTGTATCAGCTCACATAACTGTGTTCCCAACATGACCAGCAGGTGAGCGGCTCTCCAAATAGTGAGATCAGGCAGGATGCTACTGGAATTAAAAGCCTCACCAGAAACACGGGGGCTTAAGTGGTAAAGAATCTGTGTGCCAATGCAGGAGCCCCATGTTCGATCCCTGGGTCAGGAAGATCCCTTGGAGAAGGGAGTGGCAATCGCCTCCAGTATTCTTGCCTGGGAAAGTCCATGGACCGAGGAGCTTGGCAGGCTACAGTCCATGGGGTCTCAAAGAGTCGGACACAACTGAGCACACACACATGAACTTATGTATAAACGAATAAGCAATTCAAATTTGGTGAAAAATGTGTCTTAAACACTATTCATGTAAAATAACTTCAAATAAATATTAAGTAAATGAGCCTAAAAAGTGGTTGGAGGCAAAGATTTCTGAAATCTTTTGTTCAGATAATGAAGGAATTCATCCCTTCCATCACAGCACAGTTTGTCAGGTCAGACCAGAGTTTATCAGCCGAGGATGAGCAGAGATTGAGGTTTTGCTGACACTGCAAAGCTGGATTCCCCAGCTCCTGCTACACTGCCTTTCGTGTCTCAAGTATTATAATTACTGTAAACTGCTTGAGAAGAGAGAAGGGGAGACACATCTCATTTCTTGGTTGATCTTTGAATGCATTATATTACTTTACATATAAATAATATTGACAAGTCATTTTGGAGATAAATGAAGAGTCTTAGATAACAGCTTGCAAACATTTAAGTAAGTGATTTGGCCCAGATTTATAACTGATTTACAGTGCTGAACATGCCTTATTCATCTGTATGACACTGATCATATTTATTTAGTTTGTTCAATTTGTCTTCAAGGCTGCAGGGTATTCTTACTCTGTCAAAAGACACTAATAATTACATTGATTTAGAACAACAGAAAGTAGCCGCAGTGTGCTACCAATGAAAAACAAGCCAAGCCTCAGATAAACCCTCCCACAAGCTGCTCGCTTGTCAGTCAGACTCTTGGAATGTGGACAAGGAAAACCTCAGTGATTGGCTGAAACGGCTCTTAAATTCCGACCGAAAATGTCACTTTCCAGGCTTTACTGGGACCAGTAACCAGATTGCATTATTTGTAGCAGCCTATAGTAATGCCGTTATTCATTCTAAAAATATTTGTTTATTGCAGCATTTTCCAACATATGATTAGTTGTGTGTAACTTAACTGCATTTTCTACAATCTGTAATGAAAACATCTTAGACTACCTTAATATGGCCCCCTTTTTAAGGGCCTTCCAGAATTTAATGTCAGGAAACAACTTCCTCCAAATGAGTTCATTTGATTCCATCTAACAGACAATTTGAACTTTATAAACTTTTCCTGTGTTCTCCCTTTTCCTTGACTGCTAGGACATGTAGAACTAAACTGATCAGTTGCAAAGCTCTTCTCATTGGATGGTTTCTGATTTGTGTTTCTTTAATTTTTAAAATTGTTCAATAATACCTGCTAATTTTAAAGAGTCACACAATTTGGCAATGTATAAAAAAACCACAAATATTATCCACAGCTCTGCCATCATAGATAACCACCATCAGCACTGGGCTGTATATACATTTTTGTCTTCTAGTATAATAAATGTTATACACATTGGGAATGGCCTAGCGTGTGTATTCTACAAGCTGCTTTTTCACTTAGTAATAAATGTCATGATCATTTCTCTATGCCAATAAATATAGGCCAATAAAGCCCTCTTTAATGGCTGTGCAATTTTCCATGGATGTATACCTCATGATTTATCTGTTGCTGCTGCTAAGTCACTTCAGTCATGTCTGACTCTGTGCGATCCTATACACAGCAGCCCACCAGGCTCCCCTGTCCCTGGGATTCTCCAGGCAAGAGCACTGGAGTGGGTTGCCATTTCCTTCTCCAATGCGTGAAAGTGAAAATTGAAAGTGAAGTCGCTCAGTCGTGTCTGACCCTCAGCGACCCCATGGACTACAGCCTTCCAGGCTCCTCCATCCATGGGATTTTCCAGGCAAGAGTACTGGAGTGGGGTGCCATTGCCTTCTCCACCTATGCCCAATTCATTGGTGTCTTTAGGTTGTTTTTAACTTTTATTAATTTATTTATTTAGCTATGCCGGGTCTCAGTTGCAGCATGCCAGATTTCTAATTGTGGCATGTGGGATCTAGTTCCCTGAAGAGGGATGGAACCCAGGTTCCCTGCGTGGGGAGAGCTGAATCTTAAGTCACTAGACGACCATAGATGTTCCTTTAGGCTGCTTTTAATCTTTCAATTATAAACACCCTTACTTAACTGCTGCTTTTATATCTTCTTATTTTAAGCCCTGAAAGTTATCTTTCAAAACAGTAAGGTATAACGAATGAATAAATGAATGAATGAAATCCTAGGAACAGCTATCAGTAGCTGTGTTAGCATCAGCACGTATTCCTCTTGGTGCTGTTACCATGAGATGAATAATTTCCTTCCCTTCCCAGGTCTCAAACCAAAATGAGCGAAACTCCTTCCACCAGTTTCTCCATGGTTCGCCGGATCTCCTCTGAAGGTCAGCTTCCTTCTCTTCGCCAGTCGGGCATCACCCACCCTGTTGTGGCCAAAAGGATCAGTTTCTACAAGAGCGGAGACCCTCAGTTCGGCGGGGTCCGGGTGGTGCTGAACCCTCGTTCCTTCAAGACATTCGATGCTCTGCTGGACAACCTGTCGGGCAAGGTGCCCCTGCCCTTCGGGGTGCGGAACATCAGCACCCCCCGCGGGAGGCACAGCATCACGCGCCTGGAGGAGCTGGAGGACGGTCAGTCGTACCTGTGCTCCCACGGCAGGAAGGTGCAGCCGGTGGACCTTGACAAGGCCCGGCGTCGCCCGCGGCCCTGGCTGAGCAGCCGAGCTCTCAGCACGCATGTGCAGCAAGGTCCTGCCCCTGCTGCTCCCGCCATGCTGCGCGCGCCGCGACGGCTCGTGGTCTTCAGAAATGGCGACCCCAAGACGAGGCGTGCAATCGTGCTCAACAGGAGGGTCACGCAGAGCTTCGAGGTCTTCCTGCAGTACCTGACACAGGTCATGCAGCGCCCGGTGACCAAGCTGTATGCCACAGACGGAAGGAAGGTTAGCATTTGAGGGGACGGGGGCTCTTCACATCTGAGTTCGAGTAGTGAGTGATGTGATGGTGTTCCCCTCCCACAAGAAGGTTTTTCCTATGTGCGCGCAAGCATGTGTGAGAGCGTTCGTGCAGGCTCGCAGTTGCATGCTAACATGCTTCAGTGTGCATGGGAGGGCACTGGCTCACCTGGGTGGATGTTCTTTCTTTTAAGGTCAGATTCAGATGAGGCATGGTCCAGGAGGACCTCTTTTTTCTCCTCCACTCTTTCCCCTGAGCCTTGACTTACAGAAGGTATTGGCACATAATCCGTTACTGTAGGATAGGCCAATAAATCGTGAGGTGAGGTGTTGAGGCAAGTAATAGGACTTGATTCAAAAGCTAGCAGACTGAGAGGATGGAAGACTAGTGTCCCCCCCAAACTATCTTTTTGGAATCTGTTTGCCAGTTTTTTTTTTTTTTTTTAATAGAATAGAGAAGGGGAGGAAGTGAGGAAATAAAGTAAAAAAGCCATTACTTTTGCAAAATATTTCCAGCCTGGGGTGAGGACATGTTAATTTCTTCTTTTCTGCAGCCATCCACTGGTGGGCAAGGTCAGATTGTCTCCCCTTGAGCTGAACAAAGGCACTTTAGGTGAGCATTCAGGCAGATGGTCTGAGTTCCCTGAGGCCAACCATTATGTAATAATGGCTGATAATGTGATGATAATAACAAAAGCAACTGGAAAGCAAAGGTTAAAGTCAAAGAAACAGATCCAACATAGAGTCAGATTTTCTGTTCCCTGTTATCTCAATGATATTTCTTAAAAAAGAGTGGCCTAGAGTGCTATTCTGTTGGGGACAGAAAGCATTTTTCTTGGACCTGCGTGTCCACAATCACTCAATGTCGCGGTCCTGGAGTGACGGTCAGGTCCTTTTCCAGCTGGGTGCTTGGGTGGGTAGGACAGGGGCAGTACTGCATACTTTTTGAAGGTTTATTTAGTTACGAGGGCAGAACTCTGATCTGTTCCAGGCAGCTGTGGGCTGAATGAGAATGTTGGTCTAATGCCCCCTTCTCCCCCAATCCTCGTTTAGTACTTCATTAGTTTGTATACATCATTGGTGCCCAACAGATGATTGGTGAGTATCTCTTAAATTAATTCAATCTGTCATAAACTAAGTGTATGGAAAGAACAGAACTTCATGTTGCTCGTGTCAGGACCACGGCTCTTTGATTTTTTTCCCTAGGTTCCCAGTCTGCAGGCTGTGATCCTGAGCTCCGGAGCTGTGGTGGCAGCAGGAAGGGAACCGTTTAAACCAGGAAATTATGACATCCAAAAGTACTTGCTTCCTGCTAGATTACCAGGCATCTCTCGTCGTGTGTACCCCAAGGGAAATGCTAGGTCAGAAAGCAGAAAAAGTAAGTCACTTAAATATATAGCCCTTATTTTTAGCCCTAAGTTTTGTTTTGTTTTGTTTTAACCTCAAAAACAACAACAGCAGCAATTCATCTTAAATGACCAATTTCCTTCATCACAGAAAAAGAGAGGATCAAAACATTTTAAACTGAAATTGGCTCTATTTATAGCTGCAAAGAGTCAGAGAGTTTAATAATTTTAAAAAGATTGTTTTTCAGATCAATCAACGATATATCTATTTAAATTGATGAGTTTCTTTTTCTTTCTTTGGTTTTGCACCTAATACCTAGATAAAAGATCAAAGTGCCATCATTTCTTGATTTAGAGAGGAATTCTAAATTCTAGGCATATGAGTAAGCGACGCACCAGTAGTTTTGGAGTTTTCTATATATAATAAATATCATATAGCACAGCTGAGCTCAGATTGAGTGACTTAAAAAAAAATTCTCTTAACTACATAGATGCTCCACTTTCTGAAGTTATTCTAGTAAAAGCCATAGGCCCTTAGATACACTTTTATTTATAATGAGTGAAACATTTTGATTTATAATTTTGGTAAATGCATTCCCAAAATAAAAGAAAGTATATCTAGCCTTATACCCTGAATTGATGGTAAGCATATGCACCGGGCTTCCCAAGTGACTCAGTGGTAAAGAATCCACCTGCCAGTACAGGCGACGACAGAGACTTGGGTTCAATCCCTGAGTCAAGAAGATTCCCTGGAAGAGGGCTTGGCAACCCACTCCAGTATTCTTGCCTGGAGAATCTCATGGACAGAGGAGCCTGGTGGACTACAGTCCATGGGGTCACATAGAGTCAGACACGACTGAGCGACTGAGCATAGTACAGCACAAGCTTGTGCACGTCTATACAAGCTACAGGTAGTAATTTGACTAAGTTGAGGAAGCATGGGTGCCAAGGTCATTGCTAGAGATGCATGTTAAAAAAATATCTAGACATCTGGGTTTGTGATTAGCGCTCTTCTGTTTTGTGACTGACATTAAATTAAATGTACTGTTTGTAGAAGGTAATGTTAGATTAATAATTATTACTAAGTTAATTTTGCCTTTAAAATAAATTATAAAACTGTTTTCAGTTTGGTAATGCTATAGATACCTCTCTCTGATACATACTGATAGGAAGATTAATACCACCATAAAACTATCCCTTGCTTGTATGGATAGGTAAGCAGCACTGGATTACATCCCAGAATAATACAGCAAAACCAAACCTCACAGAAACCTCTTTATTTGTGCTAGAATCCTTAGCAGTTTCTACTTTATACTTTATTAAAATTACCTTATTAAACTCATTAAGACTTAAGTACAATTCTGTGAATTTCCTCACTGAAGTAGAATTTAAGTTCTTTTAAAAACAGTATGTTGTAGAAATGTACCAGATATTACCATGAATTAAAGTGACCAAATGAATACATAGAGGTGAGAAATTTAACAACATCTTACTATGACATTTAGAAAATAGGGTATTTTTCATACTAATTGTTCATTTTCTTCTTTTCTTTCTTTGCTGCCTCCTCTATTGGATATTTATGACTTCTCTCTCTTCCACGTTGTGTTTTACTTTTAAAATCTTGAAAGTGAGCACACATGTACCTTCAAGCCCAACGTCTCAGATTTATTCTCTTTCTTCTGAGAAAATGCAGAGTAATGATTACTACTCAGATCATTCTTTTGCTTCTGAAAATTACTTGGCATTAGAAAAAAATGATTCTCAGAATTTATTGATATATCCTTCTGAAGATGATGTTGAGAAATCAATTATTTTTAATCAAGATGGCACTATGACAGTTGAGATGAAAATTCGATTCAAGATAAAAGAGGAGGAAACCATAAAATGGACAACCACTCTCTGTAGAGCTGATCTGTCCAATAAAGGTGAAAAAAGTGAAATAAGCAGTCTCCCAGGGAGAACGGATGATCGATCATCTGGTGTAAAGATTACTGCGTGTTCATTGTCCACAGACGTCTCACCTCTGGAGAAAGGTGGTAGTCTGGTGGACAGTCTAGCGGAGGAGGTGAACACTCAAGTGAAACATCAAGATGTTGAAACTTGCAGTTCTACCAGCTGGGAGAACCCTGCTATGGACACAGATGCCACCCAGGGAACTCAGGATCGAGTGAAGCATCGTTTCTACAGGCCCCCTACACCTGGACCAAGGAGAATGAGGCAGAAGAAGTCTGTGATAGGGAGTGTGACCTTAGTATCTGAAACTGAGGTTCAAGAGAAAATGATTGGGCAGTTTTCCTACAATGAAGAAAGGAAAGATTGGGAAAACAAGTCTGAGTATCACATGGTCACACATTCTTGCAGTAAAATGTCATCTGTGTCCAACAGACCCATACTTGTTCAAGTTGATAATGATGAGGAGGTAGCATCATCTTTAGAAAGAAAAAAGGAAAGCAGATTGCTCAAATCAAATGCAGTAAGTGCTGGTGTTGTAGAAATTACAAGTCAGAAGATGTTAGAGATGTCCCATAATGGTGGCTTGCCACAGACTACATCAGAAAAGTCAATATTGGAGGAAGGTATAGTTGATAATGTCATAGCAGACAACAAAGCTAGGGTCAGGAATTTAAGAACTTATGGTAACACCGATGATAGATCCAGCCCTTTCTTAGCAGATGCAGCTCACTCTTCAAGTAACAACCCTGGAACTGACAAAACTATTTCCAAGACCCCAGCTTCAGTAGGATCCTCTACTGTCACTACAAAAATCGACCAACTGATTCATGAATTTTCTCAGTGTGGTTTAACAAAACTTCCAGAAAATGAAAAGCAGATTTCATCCTCAGTTGCTAGCAAAAAAAAGATGAAATCTCAGCAGCATATGATAAATTCTCAGCATCAGGCAGGAGAGATGGCAACTAAAAGAATCCCCAGGAAGAATAAGAGAATGAACACAAGAGGTAGAATTGCACAGGAAACCATATTGCGAGATTCACGTAGTCCCCTCAAAGGGGCCATACTTTGTGAGAAAGACCTCCATGCAAGTGATACGGTAATTGAATCAAATTATTTTTCTTCAAAAGATAATAATCCTGTGAATTCCAGAAATTTCCATAGAAATAAATTAAATACTATTAATAAACCTAAGGTTCAAGGACTTTTAGCCAGAAGAAAATCCAGATCACTAAACAAAGTAAACTTGGGGGAACCTACAAAAAGAGAAATTGGTCAAGGAGAGAAACTGTTTTCCCATAATGAGGTTGGATATTGCAAAAATACTTTTGAAAATCAAAATTTATTTCATTTGTTTAACTTCCTTGAGCAAAAACCCAGTGCTTTTTGTGAGCCAGAGTCTCAGGCAGAAACAGCATCTTGGTATTTGAGAGGAACGTCAAAGAGGAGTTTAGTTTCAAAAGTTAATAATTCACACATAACTTTAAGGAGCCAGAAAAAACAAAAAAGGGATAAGTTGAAATCAGATACTACTGTAAGTAAGCAGCATGTCACAACTAGGGCAAATTCCTTGGCTTCTTTGGAAAAAGCTGTTTTTCCTGAGAATGTTACCCATCATTCAGTTCAAAGTTATGTACAAAGATGGTTGCAGAACTTAAGTCCACAAGCAGCTTTGCAGCTTGGCAAGTCAGCTCCAGTATACAAAAAGGAAAGGGATGTGGCGAGTTACAACAATGGTTTTCTTCCAGGAAACAGTTCCCGTACTAGTTCTGGAAAAAGAAAGGATTCTGTTCTGCAAAGTAATAGACAAACAACTAAAAGTGCCAGTTTGGCAGGAGACAATCTAGGTAAGAAAGTAGGTATGTCTTTTGACAAAGATAGCAGTGAGGAACTCATCCAGGATCACTGTGAGAGCCAGACTGATTCTCTGAACGATACTTACTTGCTTTCTGTTCATGAATTCTGTACTTTGTCGCAGTCAGCTACGGATGATCCTAATGCAAAAAGTCAAGTATCTGCTGCAAAGTCAGGGCAAGAGATGAGCCTTGTTTACAGAGACACAAACCTTGCTGCGAAAGGGCCAAGTGTAGAGACTGCTGTACAGGTAGATCTGGAAGGGGACACCCCACAGCACTTGTCACCAGTCCGGCTGCTTTGCGAGCTGCAAGCTTTGGCTCCTAGTAGTCCCAAGGCTCAAAATGGAGTTGTTCAGATGCCAGGTCCACTTTCAGAAGTTTCTTTCCCTTCTTTGATATGTAATTCCTCCACTAATGTACTTCTAGCTTGGCTCCTGGTGCTAACCCTAAAGGGAGGTGTGAGTAGCTTCTGTCCAGGTGATGCTCTCAAGGCGACCAGTGGAAGTTCAGAAACACTTGCACTATTGGAGGTGCTGAAGCACATTGCCATCACAGAAGAAGCTGATGACTTGAAGGCTGCCGTGGCCAGCTTAGTGGAATCAACCACGAATCACTTTGGACTCACTGAGAAAGAAGAGGATGTGGTTCCAATAGGTGTTTCTGCAAATTGCTCTACACCCAACATTCAGATAATTCCTCAGTGTGCTGAAAATGAGAAAACACAGAAAATCTCTTTAGATGGAAGCCATACTGCCAGTGAGGAAGTCTCTGAAATCTGTGTTACAGCAGTGACCCACTCTCCATGTAAAATGTGCACTGTAGTTAAGACTTACCCTCCAAAAGAGACTGGTCACCTCATTGAAAATTCTTTCCCCAGTAATGACTGTACCACGGATCAGACTTGTTTCTTAGGAGACATCTCTTCACTTACTGATGCTGTGTCTTCTCATGAGGGTTGTGCTTATGAACAAAACCATAGCTATGAGAGAGCTGATAATTTGGAATTGACTGAAGAGTTAGAAAGAGTTGATGAAGTTCAGAAAGACAGAAATATTTTGGCAGACCCTGGGTGTAAACACGGCTCTAATATGTTGGTGTCACACCAAAATATCAGTAGTTTAAGCCACTGTGGCTCTTTCCAAAATACAACTGAATCAGAACTTGATGGAGAACATAGTTTTTTAGATAAATCTGGAAGTTGTTCATTAAAGAAATTTCAGGATAAAAATGTATATACATCTTTCGATAAGGAGGATTCAAAGACTTCTGAAGAACCAGGCTCAACAACCAACAGCATGACATCAAGTGAAAGAAATGTCTCAGAAATGGAATCTTTTGAGGAATTAGAAAACCAGAACACTGATATCTTTAATATACAGGTAAATTCAGGGGAGCAAGTGACTGAAGAATTGATCCGAAAGGAGTTAGAGGCTAGTCAAAGTTTGGAATTGATTGAAGTGTCCAGCAGAAATGATGCAGAAGAAGGAAAGGATGGTGTAATTTGTGAGACAATCAGTAGGAAACTGCTGACACCACCATCTTTAGTATTTTGCTATGATTCAAAGCAAAATACAGAAAAGGAGCTCATTGAAGGAGAAACTAAAACAAAAGTCAGAAAGATGGTGGAAAGCTTGGAAGCTGAAAGTTCTGCAGAGTCTCCTCTTAATTTTAAAAATGGCCTAAGAAGGTCAGGAACGTCTGATTGGTCAGATTATAGACAAAACAGTGAGAATGGACAGTCATACAAAACATCCAGCGATGGCCCCAGTGACAGTGATGAGGAGATGACCCCTGAGAAAGAATGCAACAAAGGATTTGTTAAAAGGACAATAGAGAAACTTTATGGTAAAGCAGAGATGATGAGACCATCTTTTTTTGCTGGATCTACACACACATCTCAGGTTTATCCTTGTGATTCTATGGAATTTCAGGGCACTGGGAAAGTAGGTCTTTATGATCCTGAAAGTCAGTCACTTGGCTCGTTGGAACGGGTGTCTAGTAATTCAACTGTGTTGCAGAAATTTCCGGAGCAAACACAAGATAAATGTGATGTTAATAACGTGAGGGACAATTATCCCAGGGAAGACATTGCAGAACATGGTACAAAACAGAATGATCATAAAAGAATCCTCAGGGTCAGGGAAGAGGGAGTACTCATTGACAAGGGCAAGTGGCTCCTGAAAGAAAATCATTTGCTAAGAATATCATCGCCTGAATGTTCTGGCCCGTGTGGCCCTGCAGACACCACATCAATGGATACTCTATTGGATAACAGCAGCAACGAGGTTCCGTATTCACATTTTGGAAACTTGGCTCCAGGCCCAAACATGGCTGAACTATCCTCCTCAGAGCTAGAGGAACTGACTCAGCCTCCTGAGCTGAGATGCAATTATTTTAATGTGCCTCATTGTAGTGACTCGGAGCCCTTCCATGACGATGAGCTGGATATTCAAGATGAAGCTTGTGCTCAGGAGAGAAAACCCAATCACCTAGCAGAGGAGAAGGGTAACCTTAGATCAGAGAGAGTGTGTACGTCTGCCACTCATGTCTTTGCGTCTGCTGGTAACAAAGTCCATCCTGTCTCTGATGGTGCTGTTAGGAACCAACCGTTGGCTGGTAGTAATGTAATTCATGGCACCCTTCAGGAAGGCGACTCTTTGGATAAACTCTATAATATCTGTGGTCAACATTGCCCGATACTAACTGTGATCAACCAGCCTGTAAATGAGGAACACCGAGGATTTGCATATTGCAAAGCTTCTGATGTTGAAAACTCTTTGAGTCTCCAGTTATGGATGAAAATACACCCATGTTTACGACAGTCAAGCAAAATCATATTCAGACACAAGAACTATAAAACAAGAAGTAGAAGAGCACTTACTGATAATGCCGTTGGCAACACACAGGATTGGCCTCATTTTAATAACACATTTAACTTGATGGACAGAAGGAGGAAATTAAAACAAAGTAACTGCTTGGGCTTAGAGGAAGAAAATTATTTCAATAAATTTCAGTCATATTTAAAGAGTTTCTTGCACACATTGTTGTTAGTTGTGGGTCAGGTGAATTCAAATACACAAGACCCCAGCAGTCAGACAAAGGAAATCTTTGAAGTAGTTGATGAGAACAACAACTTGTTAAACAGCAGATTCCAGAACTCAGGAACGAATCTCAACCAAGTAGTCAGAGAACACAGCTATCATTTGTCCTTTGAAATGCTTGGCCAAGCCCGCCTGTTTTGCCAAGTTGAGACATTCTTAGGTATTAGCAACAGAAATATCTTAGAAATATTTTATATTTTTGAAGATGAAAATCTTTACATTTGGGAAGAGGAAAACTAATTACATTGGACTGATTTTGAAAGCCATGATGAAAAAGCAGATTTCCGATTTGAGTATTAGCACAGCCTTTCATCAGTGTTTTCTCCTTATGAAAAGATGAAGCACATGGGATGGACGTGGATTAGATACCTCTAAGAATTTCCCACTTCTTCAGAATGACCTTACCCTAGAAATCTTGCCACTGGATAATCCAATTTGACTTTCATCACTCCTGTATTCTTCCATTTTTCCAGCAGTTACAGACTCGGTTTTTATTCTTTTTGAACTTTCTATGTGTTTTTCTCTTGAACATGTGCAATTTCTTATTTCTCTTTTCTCCTAAGATATCATAAATGCCTTGAGGACAGGAATTACATCTATCCCTCCCATTTTTTTAATGTCAACTTAGTGCAAAATATGTATTGAAGGTATTAGTGAGTTACTGGAATAGACATAGATTACTTCATTTATTAATTTTAACTGCTGATTTGATGAAAGTATGAGTGTCACAACAATCTTGTAATGTTTGTGTGTGTGTGTGCCAAATGTATTGAATCTACTTTCCTTATAACATTTGTCTAATGAAATTGCAAGTATTTCCTTAGGACAGGACTCACCATTTTTTCTCATCAGTAGAAAATGATGCTGTACCACTCAGCTGGCTCTCCAGTACTTTGCCTAGAAATTATAATCTCGTTAACATTAGAAAAATGTCAAGAAATTTAAATAGGTCAGAGAAAATGAAAAAGTTTAAGGCATGCTTTGTGAAGAAAAATGAGAGGAACTGGAATGATTCAAGTTGGAAAAGAAAAGAGAAAGATGACTTCAGAGTTCTCAAATTTGAAAAAAAGAACTGTTGTGAAGAACTTTACAGATTTCTTTCCATGTCCACCTGTGTTATTAAAACATTTAATTAGATATAAATAAAAACATGTTGCTTAGAAGGAGAAATAAATTTGATTAGGCTGAGAACCATAAATTGTCTCTTGAATACTTGTAGTATTTTTGCCTCCATCTTGACCAGGGAATCTTTTTAGGTTCTTGTTTTTCATTGTTTGATGGTATAGAAACAAGTCTTATAAAATGTAGAAATTTATGTCTCTTGTCTGGAATTGACTCAAAATAGAAAAATTAATGGTTTTGGAGCCAAATATGGAGGTGCTAATATAACATAAATTTGGCATTGGGGAGCTAAAAGTAATTACTTACATAAAGAATACCTTGATTTTCTATTTCAGTTCAGCTTGAGTCATAAATTCATAAAAAAATTATGAGTTGCTATTTATTTAACCAGAGGAATACTACCTCTACATAGAGTATGATTTTTCTGCATTGAGTGATGCACTTTTCTAATTGAAATATGGAAATTGTAATGTTATGTAAGCTTCTGTAATGAGCAATGAAAAATGTTAGTGAAATAAAAGGACTAAAATTGTGGAGACATACCTGCACTTAGCTTTATTGCATTTTGCAGATACCGCATGTTTGTTTGTTTGTTTTTGACAAATTGAAGATATGTGGCAATGTTGCAGAGCAGAGACACAGGGAAATTATTTTTGCTTTTAATTTGGAAAGAGTGATATATGGGGTTTCCCTGGTGGCTTAACAGGTAAAGAATCCGCCTGCAAGAGATGCAAGAGACTAGGGTTCGATCCCTGGGTTAGGGAAGATCCCCTGGGTTGCATGGCAGCCCACTCCAGTATTCTTCCCTGGGAAATCCCATGGAAGAGCCTGGCAGGGTATAGTCCATGGGGTCGCAAAGAGCGGAACATGACCAAAAGGTCTTAGCATGCACACACCCATGTTATTTAGGCATACCAAGGAAATGGGGGAAATCATTAATAACAACCAGGAGGTTTTAGAAAAATGTGGCATATAGCATACAGTTTTTAGTAATATGACATCAAATGTCGTCCTGGGAGTCCCAGATGATACTGGGAAAGAAATTGGGAGTGATGAACACGAATGAGAGATGCTCTGCTGTGTAATGCACTTGTTTAAAATGAACGAATGTGTTCCGATGCACTGAAGTCTGAGACTGGGAGCCGAGTCTTTCTTACATTTATATCCCAGATCTAGCATTTTACTTGATCTGGGGCATGGTGGGTGCCTCATAAACGTGTGCTGGGTGAATACAAAGTGCTTCTTGCTTTATTAACTCTGCATCCATCCGTATGGGAAGATATGCAAAGATGCTGAGGGACAGAACTAAGTTTCTTGTATTTTATGCAACCATGTCTGTGAAAATCATTTTTTTAACATTCAAAGTATTTTAAAATTTTTCACGAGGCTTACATTAAAAAAAATCTTGAAACATTGGGAAATCTACATTAAATGACATTAGAGGAAGTTCTAAGACTAGCACACAGACCTGACTTGCTTTAGAGATGAAGTGCTTGAGGACTGAGAGAGAGGTCTAGCCTGTTGTGTTCAAGGGAATACACAACCAGGTGGGCTGGTGCAGTTACCACCTATGGCCACCAGATGGCAGCTGTGCCACATGCGGCCAGGCGCTCAGGCCCCTCGGTGGGAGGCTGGTGGGCTCGCTGGAGCAGCTAAGGTTCAAACCAGGCCTGGGCTGCGTGCCTCTGCTCCAGAGGACCCAGTTGTGCAGACAGCCCCGAGTCTCAAACCCAGAAGGGATTATCAGTGTTCAGAATTCGAAGAAATACACTGTTTGCAAGGAGTGTAAGTTCATAAGTCATGGGGATATGAAGGGAAATGCTGAGAGTTGACCCCCAGGGAAGATGAGGAGACTGGAGCAAGCAAAACTCTAACTCAGGTTGAAGCTTAATGAGTTATGGGCTGGGCGGATAGGAGTGGTTTTCACATGAAGCTAGCAGGTGTTTTCCAGGGGATGGTGAAGCACAGGGAAGCCTGGTGTGCTGTAGTCCATGGGGTCAGAAAGAGTCAGACACAACTTAGCGACTGAAAAACAGTCAGCTGTTCTGGGCTTCCCAGGTGGCGCAAGAGGTAAAGAACCCACCTGCCAAAGCTGGAGACATAAGAGACACGGGTTCGATCCCTGGGTCAGGAAGATCCTTTGAAGAAAGGCATGGTAACCCACTCTAGTAATCTTGTCTGGAGAATCCTGTGGACAGAGGAACCTGGCAGGCAACAGTCCCTGGGGTCACAAAGAGTCAGACACGACTGAAGTGACTTAACATGCACACACACATCACGTGTTCTCCCTCTTCACCTTCAAGGACATAGGTGTGTCCCATTTTCAAAGGTTAAACAGATGCTGAAGCCATGTTCCATGCAGTCAGCACTCATTCTCTCGGTTTCCTCATCCGCCAAATGGGGCCCCTGTGAGGACCTGCCTCAGAAGAAGGTTGAGAGATGAGCTGGAGAGGACGTGAGGCTTGCAGCACAGTTTGCCCATTGCACTGGACGCACATTGCCTGTCCCTGAAGGCGACTCTCCACCCCTGCCCCCAGCATGCACCTTCAGTCACCCCTAGTCAGTGAAGCTCCTCGTGTGACCCGGTGCTTGTCAAGCTGCCACCTCTGCTGGGGCATAGATTGAGTCAGTTTATGGACAAGATCTTCAAAAGCAGAGTCTTGGTTTTTCCTGTATGTCAGCTCTGCTGTTTATTGGTTTTTAAAGTCAGACCTTGTGAGAACTTGTTTCCTGGTGCAGTTTCCCTGGACTGGGGAGCTGGACATGGGGCTTGAACCTTTTGCTCCTCAGAGGGGAGACCGCCATGGCCATGATATCCTGCACGCTTCTGGGTCACTGCACGTGGGCTGGGGGTGTGGGATCTGATAAGACCACAAGTACAGGTACAAGTCTTTTTACAGGACATACATTTTTATTTCTCCTAGGTAAACATCTAGCAGTGAAATTGCTAGGTTGCATGGTAATCGTATATTTAACTCTTATCAGAAATTGCAAGTTGCTTCTGCAAGTAGCGCTGCCATTTCACATCCCAGCAGCAGCTTATGAGAATTCCAGTGGCTCTGTATTCTTGCTTGCCCTTGGTGTTATCATCTTTTAAATTTTAGCCATTCTGGTGTGTGTTTGGTGATAGCTCTAGGTTTTAATTGGCATTTCCCTAGTAACTATTGGTGTTTGTCACTCCTGTGTCTTTTATGGCACAGTGTCTTTTCAAATCTTATTTTCTGTTGGGTCTTCGCAGTCTTAGAGTAGGAAGAGTTCTTTATATGTTGTGAACACAAAGTATTCAGATATATGTTTTACACATTTTCTCTCAGTCTGTTGTTCAGTTGCTAAGTTGTGTCCGACTCTTTGCAACCACACGGGCTGCAGCACACCAAGCTTTCTTGTCCTTCACTGTCTACCAGAGTTTGCTCAAATTCAGGTTCTTTTGAGTTGGTGATACCATCCAACTATCTCATGCTCTGTTGCCCCCTTCTCCTGCCCTCAGTCTTTTCCAGCATCTGTGTCTTTTCCAATGAGTCGGCTCTACACATTGGGTGGCCAAAGTATTGGAGCTTCAGCTTCAGCACTAGTCCTTCCAATAAATATTCAGAATTGATTTCCTTTGAAATTGACTGGTTTGATCTTCTTTCAGTCCAAGGGACTCATAAGAGTCTTCTCTAGCACCACAATTTGAAAGCATCAGTTCTTCAGTTCTCAACCTTCCTTATGGTCCAACTCTCACATCTGTACATACCTTGCTTTTTAATTTTCTTATTGATGAGATGTTCAATTAGCAAAAGTTTAAAATATGATAAAATTCTATTTTTATATCTTTTGTAAGATATAAGGTTTATATCTTTCAAGTCCCATCTAAGAAATCTCTGCCTAGCCCAATAACCGGACTTTCTATGTATACTTGCAGGAGTTTTATAGTTTTAGTGCTTACCTTGGGTGTATTTGACTCATTTGAGGTTATTTTTTGTATATTATAGTAGGTAAGGGCCAAGGCTTATTTTATTTCAGGTGGATGTACAATTATTCCATCACCCTTTGTTGAAAAGATGATTCTTTTCCCATTGAAATACTCTCAATTGAAAAGGCTAGACTTTTGTTGAAAATCATTCAGCCATATATGTGTGGGAGTATTTCTGTTCTCTCTATTTTATTTCATTGATCGGTGTGTCTATTTGTATGCCAAAATACACCATCTTGATTACTGTAGCCTCATAATAAGTCTTAGAAGCAGATAGTGCAAAATTTTCCAACTCCGTTCTCTTTCAAAATTGCTGTTATTCCATCTCCTCTTGTTTCCCTCTTCTTCAAATATCACTCAACCGGCTGGAGACCAAAGCCCTGAATGCCTTGCTGGGAGTTTTCAAGCACTGCTAGGTACACAGCCTGGAAGTAGCTGTGGATTTTATGCTCCTATGTGTAGATAGAAGGACAAGACGTGTGAGTCCAGTCAGCTTGGTGCTTAGAGGCCTTGTGCAGAGGAGTGCCTCAGAGAACCAAACACAACAGCCCATTTGTAAAGCCGTCCATCATTGTCTTGGACTCTCAGCCTTGGCATTTTGCTACTTTGGGGTGGAAAGTGAAAAGAAAGTCTTCTCTGGCAGGATTAGAGAAGCAGTTCTTGTCCATTAGTTCTATGTCTCCTGCTACTCAGAAGTTATTTATTTTACGACCACTTTTGATTTCACGCAATCAATCTTCAAACAGTGGTAGCTGCAGTGCAACACTTTTTTTTTTTTTTGCCTTGCTTGGAATACAATGGCCAGTGGTTTCATCCCAAGTATTCATAGTTTCCCCAATGATGGCTCCTGCCAACGCAGGAGATGCAGGTTCAATACTTGGGTTGGGAAGATCCCCTGGAGGAGGGCATGGCAACACACTCTGGTAATCTTGCCTGGGAAATCCCATGGACTGAAGAGCCTGGTGGGTATAGTCCATGGAGTCGCAAAGAGTCAGACACTTTGTGGCTGAGCTTATTCAGTTCAGTTCAGTCGCTCAGTCGTGTCCGACTCTTTGCGACCCCATGAATCGCAGCATGCCTGGTCTCCCTATCCATCACCAACTCCTGAAGTTCACTCAGACTCACGTCCATCGAGTTGGTGACGCCATCCAGCCATCTCATCCTCTGTTGTCCCCTTTTCCTCCTGCCCCCAGTCCCTCCCAGCATCAGGGTCTTTTCCAATGAGTCAACTCTTCGCATGAGGTGGCCAAAGTACTGGAATTTCAGCTTTAGCATCATTCCTTCCAAAGAACACACAGGGCTGATCTCCTTCAGAATGGACTGGTTGGATCTCCTTGCAGTCCAAGGGACTCTCAAGAGTCTTTTCCAACACCACAGTTCAAAAGCATCAATTCTTCGGCGCTCAGCTTTCTTCACAGTCCAATTCTCACATCCATACATGACCACAGGAAAAACCACAGCCTTGACTAGATGGACCTTAGTTGCCAAGTAATGCCTCTGCTTTTGAATATGCTATCTAGGTTGGTCATAACTTTTCTTCCAAGAAGTAAGTGTCTTTTGATTTCATGGCTGCAGTCACCAACAGCAGTGATTTTGGAGCCCCCAAAATAAAGTCTGACACTGTTTCCACTGTTTCCCCATCTATTTGCCATGAAGTGATGGGACCAGATGCCATGATCATTGACCTACCAATTTAAAAAAAGGAAAAAATGGAATTTATTCTGCTTTGTTGCTACAAGTCTGAATTCTTTGGCTTGCAGCTGTGTATTTCCAATCTCTGTTGACAGTCTTTCTTCTGTCTCTGTCTCTTCTCTTTTTAAAGGACACCACTCAAGTGTGACTTTACCTTAGCTAATCACATCCACAGCAATCGTGTCCCCACATAAGGTCGCATGCACAGGGCTCTGGAGTGAGAGCTTGAACACGGCTTTCTGGGGACTTAACTCACAATAGTTTTCCTGTCCTAGAAAATTATTGTGAAATGTATTTATCACATCCCAGCATTCCCCAAAGTCTTAATCATTCCAGCATCAACTTTAAGTCCAAAATATCCTTTATCATATAGTCATTTCAAAAATTGTGGAATCCCATCTTTGATAGCATGTAAGTCAGGTATCGGTGAGACACGGGCTGTGATCTCCCTTGGGTCCAAAGTCCTGTGAAACCATACACAGACTTGAGGTGTGCTCAGTCGCGCAGTCATATTCAACTCTTCTCAACCCCATGCACCGCAACCCGCCAGGCTCCTCTGTCCATGGGATTCTCCAGGCAAGAGTATTGGAATGAGTTGCCATTTCTTCCTCCAGGGGATCTTCCCCACCCACGGATGGAACCCACGTCTCCTGCATCTCCTGCATTGGCAGGCAGGTTCTTAACCACTGTGGCACCTGGGAAGCCCAATGAATTACACTGATTAATTTTTGCATTCCTAAGATCAACCCAAAGTTTGTGGTTGATTTCACTTCCAAATATTTTTCTTGTGAATATTTCAATTATGTTCATGAGGGTTATTGTTCTGTAGTTTTCTAATTGTACCTTAGGCTGGTTTTGGTATCAGAGTAATGCTTATCTCACATGCTGACTTGGGAGCTGTTCCAAAGGATTTATGTAGGATTGGCATTATTTGTTTCTTAAAGTTTTGGTAGAAAATTCACCATCTGGGGCCTTTAGTTCTTTGTTAAAATGAGTTAACTACCAATTTTAATTATTATTTTTTAAAAGATAAAGAGCTTTTGAAGATTTCTAGTGATTTTGTGTATGTTTTGGTAATTTGAATCTTTTATCAAACTATTTGTCCATTTGTCTGTTCTCTGCATCCCATTTCTATCCAGCCCATCTACTCACCTTTCAACCTGCTCTTTCAAACTAGGGCCTAATAGGGTTGAATGGGCTTCCCTGGTGGCTCAGTGGTAAAGAATCTTTCTGCCAATGCAGGAAATGTGGGTTTGATCTCTGTGTCAGGACAATCCCTCGAGAAGGAAATGGCAGCCCACTCCAGTATTCTTGCCTAGGAAATCCCATGGACAGGAAATCCCGTGTAGCCTGGTGGGCTATAGTCCTTGGGGTCACAAAGAGTTGAAAACAACTGAGTGACTCAACCACAACAATAACAACAAGGGTATGAATATTAAGGTTTTTAGAATTTTATCTACTCACCTTCTTCCTCCCATAATGTTGCTGAGCAAACCAGGTTAGCTGCCCTATAAATTCCTGAAATCATGTCTCACTCTTCTCTTGGATTCTGTTTTACAAAGATTATAGCACAAGGTTTTATACCATTTTGTTTAATTTCTGTTGATTTTTGGAGCCAGTTATTATTTTTTTAATTAAAAATTTTTTATTTTGCTAGCTTTTCTGTAACATTACCTCACTTCATCAACATCCACCTTAAGAATGTTCTGTTCTGGTATTTTTTCCTCTTTGATGTGTTGGCCTTCCTGCTTCATCTAGATTATAGACTAGAAGAGAACTAAGACGTCACTGTATGATTTTCATCTACTCCTCCCTATCACCCTGGAGGCCCAATGGTACTCAGTGACTTGTAAGCTGTTGATTGATTGAAGTTATAAACTAAAAGATGAATCTCAGTTCATGATCTTTAGATTCGACTATAGTTTTTACAACACTTCCTTCTAAGGTTAAGGTTTTAGTGATTTAAAGAGGTGGAAAACCATATGGTAAACAGACATCATATTTCATTATTTTCAGTTTTATTTCTGTTCTATACCTTTCATCTTTTCCTATCGTAGTTGTTGGAAAAGGCAATTTCTTTCCCTATTGATTTGGTCCTTGTACATTTAGCAAGTATTGATCTGCCTGAACTCTTCGGTGCATTTCTAAGGCAGCAAAAGCAGAAGAGCTTTCTTTCATTTTATTCAAACAAGCGCTAACATACTAGTTACTCTACAGAAAACAGCTAGGGTTTTCCCAGCTCTGTAGTTTGTAATTACAATTTAGTTGCTTCTGCCATTGTTAAAGACAGCCTGTCCATCTTTCAGTTTTTTAAAACAGCATTTTTATTTACTAACTGATTGTCTACCAAGATAATTTGGTAGCCTAACATGCCTTTTTACTGTTGGAAAAATTAAGTAGAAGTTCTTGTTTTAAAGTAAATTAAAAAAATAGACATTCATTTAAAATATATTTATTGTACCATATAAGTAAAATTTAAATCTAGAATTTGATTGTTATTTGAATGATCAAGACAGGAAATATACTTTAGTTCAAATATGGGTGAGAGTAATTCACACTCTAGAGTAGAATATGACTTAAGTTTACAGTTCTGAATTTTACTGCCTCATTTTCTCTCTTTTTTGATATAAGCTTGAGTGTATTTCCCTGATTTCTCATTACTTCAGTTTTCTTGTTAATCAATTCTTGATGTTTACTCCAAGGAAACCTGGCAAAATTAGACTGAATATCATACTACTGTCAATATATTTAGTTTATCTCAGTTATGTTCACCAGGAACTGTATATAGTCTAGCACTGTATTTATTTGTTGCTGGGTGGTACAAAATTTACTTAACATCTGTGGAACTTAGTTACTTTAATTAGTAATACTTAATAAATGAAGAAATTGTATCAGGTAACTTTTCTTATGCTTATATAAATTATTACATAATTTTTATTTTGGAAAATAAACATCTGAACTCAAAAAATCTTAAAAGATATGATTATGAGTGTATATATTATATGTCAGAGCTAAGACTATTGGAGATGTTTTGTTAAAATCCTGGGAACTTAAGTTCAGTTTAGTTCAGTCTCTCAGTCATGTCCAACTCTTTGTGACCCCATGAATTGCAGCACGCCAGGCTTCCCTGTCCCTCACCAACTCCCAGAGTCTACCCAAACCCATGTCCATTGAGTTGGTGATGCCATCCAACCATCTCATCCTCTGTCATCCCCTTCTCCTCCTGCCCCCAATCCGTTCCAACATTAGGGGCTTTTCCAATGAGTCAACTCTTCGCATGAGGTGGCCAAAAACTCCAGTAGGAGTTTCAGCTTCAACATCAGTCCTTCCAATGAACACCCAGGATTGATCTCCTTTAGGATGGACTGGTTGAATCTCCTTGCAGTCCAAGGGACTCTCAAGAGTCTTCTCCAACACCACAGTTCAAAAGCATCAATTCTTCAGCGCTCAGCTTTCTTCACAGTCCAACTCTCACATCCATACATGANTCAACTCTTCGCATGAGGTGGCCAAAAACTCCAGTAGGAGTTTCAGCTTCAACATCAGTCCTTCCAATGAACACCCAGGATTGATCTCCTTTAGGATGGACTGGTTGAATCTCCTTGCAGTCCAAGGGACTCTCAAGAGTCTTCTCCAACACCACAGTTCAAAAGCATCAATTCTTCAGCGCTCAGCTTTCTTCACAGTCCAACTCTCACATCCATACATGACCACTGGAAAAACCATAAGATGGACCTTTGTTGGCAAAGTAATGTCTCTGCTTTTTAACTTGCTATCTAGGTTGATCATAACTTTCCTTCCAAGGAGTAAGTGTCTTTTAATTTCATGGCTGCAATCGCCATGTTCTGGGAACTTAGGAGAATTTAAATAGTGACTCGTGGAGTCCAGGCATGATCAACCATGACAACCTTGTTAAAGATCTTCTAGGAAATATTCTCCCAGTTACATCGTAGGAGGCAGTCATTTTATTGAGTATTTAAAAAAATCAGCTCTAAATCCTGTGTTATAGCACTTTTCTGGAGGAGATGGAAAAAAGTAAGTTATGTCCGTCTTAGACTCTCTGAGCTTCATGATGACCTGCTCTTCCCAGTCTTCCATTACATAAGTTGCTGTAAGTCTCTGTGTTGTTTGTGCATGTATAGGTGGTAACTGGAAAGTTTCCATAATCACCAGTGACTTGCCAAATGCCGGGACCAGCTCGCAGATTTATATTGTATTGTATGGACAACATAGAAGTTCAGCCCCCATATATCTTTATGGAACAGACGGAGCCCGATTTCAGGATGGTCATGAAGACACATTTACTGTGAGTAGCAAAACTGAGTAAAAGCTGATAACGTAAGGGATGCATCTAGAAGGTATTAATACTTTGGAATGAATGCAGTCTGTCGAATTGGGTGCCTCTTATCATAACAACATGTGTCTTGCAGAAGCTCAGTCAAAAGCAATTTGTGGCAACTTTTTTGCTCCGGCTTGCACATAAGTAAAACTACGATATGGTAAGAGACAACAGCTAGAGAGAAATACTGGGTGACCAGCATTTGTTGTTTCTATACTCATGGCTGTCAGGAGCAAGAGCTGTGCCTTTCTGTGTGAGGCTTTAACAGATAAGCCTAAAAGTCAAGGTCAAAAGGGAAAAATGATCAAATAAAGGAAAGCACAGAAGTTGTCATCAAGTGATTAGGTCTTGGCTAGACCCACTGAGATCAAAATATAGGGAGAAACAGAGGTAGCAAAGATGAAGCAGGGGAGACTAGCAGTGGAATTGTTTTCATTTCAGTGCTCATGTGGAATCAGTAGTTTTGGCATGTGGGCTTAGTTGCCAAACAGCACCTGGCATCTTAGTTCCCCCACTGGAATCAAACCCACATTTCCTTATTGAAAGGCAGATTCTCAACCACTAAACCTCCAGGGATGTCCCCTCCATTATGTTTTTTGTATGTTATTTTCATCCATCTCAAAATATTTTTAAATTTCCCCTGCAAATTTTTTGACTCATTCATTGCTGAAGTATGTAGTTTAATTTACACCTATGTGGGGATTTTCCAGTTTTCTTTCTTGTATTTATTTCTAGCTTCATTCCATTATAGTTAGAAAAGATACTCAATTGTCAAAGCCTACTTTGTGAAATAACATAATCTATCTTGGAGAATATTCTATGTGCATTTGAGAAAACTCTGTATTACTATTTTTAAAAATTATTTATTTTTAATTGAAGGAGAATTGCTTTATAGTATTGCATTGATTCTACCAAACATCAGCATGAATCAGCCACAGGAAAACTCTGTATTCTTGCTGGTTGGAGTGGAACCTTCTGTCTGTTAGATTTAGTTGGTGTATAATGTTGTTCAAGTCCTCTGTTTCCTTACTGATCTTCTGTTTAGTTGTTCTATAGTTATTCGAAGAGGGGAGTTATTCAAATAGCCTCTGACAATTTTTGTAGACTATTTCTTCATTCAGTTCTGTCCATTTTTGCTTCATATATTTTGGCACTCTGTTATTAGGTGTGTAAATTTGTATAATTCTAAGATCTTGTTGATTGATTATTCTATCAATATATAATATTGTAATATAAGGTTTTAAAAATGGATTTTATGAAACTACACAGAAAGAAATTCCTGTGGTTCCTTTACAGATCACGGTTGGAGACATTGGGACACTCTTTAAGATCCGTGTTGGTCACACCAACTCCGGGCTTTCCCCTTCCTGGCACTGTAAAGAGGTAAAGAGGTATCCACACTTCCATCCTTTGCCAGATCCTTGTAAATCCTGCTTGGGAATCAGAATTTGTACTGTGAGCTGATGAAGTCAAATCTGGGCCTTTTAGTCAATGTATTCCTCAAGGGAGCAGTATCATGTGCCGTTAATAATTTAACACCTAAGTAATTGAGAGAAGCACCTCAACCGAACAGTCCTCTCACCTCTTTGCAAAGAAAACACTTGGGACTCTGTAAAAACTCACATTGCTTCTTGATATGGTTGTGCACTAAGTCGCCTCTGTCATGTCCAACTTTGCGACCCTGTGGTCTGTAGCCTGCCAGGTTCCTTTGTCAATGAGATTTTCCAGGCAAGAATGCTGGAGCAGGTTGCCATGCCCTCCTCCAGGGGATCTTCCCCACCCAGGGACTGAACCCACATCTCTTACATCTCCTGCATTGGCAGGTGGGTTCTTTACCACTAGCGGCACCTGGTTGTGATAGTGATGGAAACGTGACTAGGTGGATGTTACCTGCTTCAGAAGAGTTGTAAAACTCGTTCATTTCCCTTGGTGAAATAATTATTTCCTAGACTGGAATGCCGCCCCTCCAATTTAGTCTGCTCATGCTAAGTGACATAATGTTCCCTGAGTACTTTCAGGAGCAAAAGAAGGCTTAAATTTTCTACATTGTTCAGAATTAAAAATTTTACTTATTCCAGTGACTGCAGAAATGCACCTCTTTAATACTGGAAGTCACACAACTTGTCATCCATTTTTATGTATGGCATCTACATCTTTTGTCATTTCAGAATAAATAATCTTTAAGCAAGTTCTCAAAAGTCAAAGAACACCCAGTCAAACCCCTGATATTCTTGGCAAACTTCTTCTACAGTTTTATAATATATGAGAAAGTTAATGAAAAATTCATGGAAGATGAGTAAATATCTTTTATTTCATTAGCATAAATATATATTTATTAATAATGCCATTCTTTTACATTAAAGACACAAAAGATCCTGAAGCAGAATGCAAAGATGAAATTTACTTTATGAAAACACAGAGTGTAGAAGTCAAATTTCAAAATTCAGGATTACTGCCTGGCTTCTATATAAGATACTTTTTAATGCTATTTAGAGCTTTTGAAGTATGGTATTCACATTAATATGTAAATGATTATATATGATAATAATAATACTATCTTTTATTTTTCTCTCTTAGTGAGCTAAACTAATTTCTGAAAGTGATCACTAACTCATTTGGTTAGTAACCAATAAGCAATATTATGTGGATTATGAAGCTGGGATGCTGAGACAGTGGTTAAGTGATCTGAAAAGGTTATTTAATATTGTCAAGGAAAAACAAAAGCATCAGGCTGAAAGTTTTTAGTGTCTTTCTGTCTATGGCGATTCCTCTCTCATTGCAAGGCCACATGTTTGCCTGAGGTTTACCTCACCCGTCCTTCAGCACCAGTGAAGAGGAGATGTTCTTGATCCAAGGTCTTATCCTGAGTATATAACACCCTTACATAACTAGCAAATCAAGATGCTAGATAATAGGTAGAGGATTTTCTGTTGAATTTTTATAGTACAGTTTAGAAGTTTGAAATGTGAATTTTTAAGTAAGCTAACTTGTGCCTATAACTTGAAAGGATTTGAATGAAAACACAGAGTGCTTATAGCAATAAATGATACATGTCCACAGTCCATAAAATAATCGTGTTGCTTTTATGAACTTCATCTTGTTTCTTACAGTTTATTTAAGGAAGGTTACAAAATAAAGCATTTCAAATGGTAATTTATTTTGTATTTCTCAAATGGTCTTCCTTGGACTGTAATTAAAAACCTGACCAAATAGTGGTGGCAGAAGGGAATGGATTCTGTTTTTGGGGAACCTTACTCAAAATGTGATGGGATTTTATGAATGCAGATTTCTGGGGGTTACCAGGGCCTATGGAGACAGTAGATTTAGGAATCAACAATCTACCTTTATTATAACGTGATTTTCTAAGCACAGTAATTTAACAGATAAAACAAGAGCTCATTGGAGCTTTTAAAAGAATAATAGTACCCTACTCATCAAAGGCTAGATTTTAGAATCAGAAAACATATTTCTACTTTTCAATGATTTGGGGCATTTGTCTGATCCTACCAGAATTTATTAACATCTTTGTTTAAGTCCAAGATAAAATATGGTATAGAAAGTGTTAGTCTCTCATTTGTGTCTGACTGTTTACTACGCCATTGGCTGTAGCCTGCCAGGCTCCTCTGTTCATGGAGTTCTCCAGGCAAGGATACTGGCGTAAGTAGTCATTCCGTTCTCCAGGGGATCTTCCTGACCCAGGGGCTGAACCTGGATCTCTTGTATTGCAGGCAGCGTCTTTACCATCTGAGCCACCGGGAAAGCCCTAATACTGTATAATAGGTACCCAAATAAAGAATGACACTTTGAATGTCTGTAATTGCTAGGAACCCAAAGAAGGAAATATATTGATCTGAATCTGTAGTGCATTGAAATCTAAGCTGATGCTAGTGTTTAGAAAATCACTTTAAAATAAAAAAAGTCATTACTAAGAGGTTGAAACAAGGAAGCAATATATTTTTTTAAAATTGTAATTATCTTTCCAAATAGGAAAATATGGATGACTCTTAGAAAATTTGGGAGGAAATTGGCATGTTTGGCATTTCAGAATAGAGAAATAAGAAATTGAAAAATTTCAAATTAGAGAAAAGAAGTGCCATTGTACTTGAGATAGCAATAGAAGAAATTAGCACTTTTCTTGTCAAGTGTTCAACAGCTTTTACTAAAAGGAGGTTGAAAGCCTTCTTCAGTGTCAGGCTTGAACACAGAATTGTATTTGACTCTTTGATAATGTATTACGTTCTTTAGAAGTCATGCTGTTTCTGTTATAGATAAAATTGTGGGACCTGAATGCTGGAAGACAGTTTCACATACCTGTTCAACGATGGTTGGCACGAGATCAAGAGGATGGGGAAATCTGTCGAGAATTTCCTGTTTTGAACAAGGGGCAGCCCATCCTTCCAGGTAGGGCAGATCCACTCCAGGTAGCACGAATAACACTTGCTTGCCTAAATGTTGAAGGACAGGGAAGCTCAACACATGTTGAGTAAATATATAAGTGAATGATTAAGAAACTGCTTACTTCTCACAAATTGCCTCTGCAGGAATGACAGCTGCATCTAAATATTTTTTAGTTGTTTCATGTACTGGCTTTCAGGAATATGTTCTTGTCAACAGTTAAGTTAAGCCTGTAGGAAGGTCAGCTGAAATGCCTCTTAATCAAAAAAAGAAAATTTATTCTTAGAAGGTCATGAGAGAATTGAATGTCCAATGAAGTTATTCCTGGGCTGAAAACATACAAGTCAATGTATGCTTTGCTTATCAGGCTCAGCCTTATTTTTGAAAATTTATCTATTTGATTTGAAAATGAAAACAGGACGGCTCAATGACTTTCTGAGCATTTGGCCAAAAGCAGGGGTGCGATCAGGACTTGTGTAAATGTGGATGAGAAATCGTATGTGTTTAGAGTTTGACAGTCACTGCTCATGGCCACATGAATTCAGGGTGATTCTGTTCATAATATATGTTTGCTCTTGTGTCTGCTGGCTTCTGCTTTGGAGGAGAACAGGAAAAGGGAATTATTAGATGGGCAATTGATAAAAACAGATTTTTCTCCAGTTCAGAACATTGTCTATTAAAAATATGATATTTTAATTTTCTAAAGAAATAAGTGATAGTAAGTATTATGTGGAGTTGAAGAAGAGCTCCACAATGTCATAGAAGCTAATACTATGTTTAGGTATATAATAACTTGGGCTTCCGTGGTGGTCAGACAGTGAAGAATCTGTCTGCAATGTGGGAGACCTGGGTTTGATCCCTGGGTCAGAAAGATCCCCTGGAGAAGGGAATGGCAACTCACTCCAGTATTCTTGCCTGGAAAATTCTATGGACAGAGATGTTTGGTGGGTTCCAGTCCATGGGGTTGCAAAGAGTTGGATATGACTGAGGGAGTAACACTTTTCACATAATAGCTTGTGTAACTTGATAGGAAGCATGAGTCGCTGAAAAATTTGCAGAGACTGATAATTCTTTTTTGTTTTTTTTTTTAATTAATTTATTTATTTTTTAAATTTTAGTTTACAATACTCTATTGGCTTTGCCATATGGTGTAATGAACTATTTGTTAAATTTCTGAAGTTAAAATATTTTTGAAAAGATATGAATAGTTCTGTTTGCTGAAAAGTGAAGGCTTGTGTGAGCCTTGTTCTCACCGTTCATAAGCCTTTCCCTCAACACTTTTGAGTATTCTTCTCAACACTCTTCCTCATCAGCCTTCCTTCACCTGGTGGGGGAGACATTCCCCAGGTGCCCTGTCCTACCCACTGTTAGTAATGATGCAGAGGTCATGTCTGCTTCTTCATCTCTCATTTTAATTGTAAAATTGCTCAAAGGAGGCATATTCTGCAAATACATACTGGTTTCCCTTGCCTTCCCTACGGTAATTGTTGTGTGTGTGCTAAGTTGCTTCAGTTGTGTCTTACTCTGTATGACCTTAGGGACTATAGCCTGCCAAGCTCCTCTTTCCATGGGATTCTTCAGGCAAGAATACTGGATTGCCATTTACTTCTCCAGGGGATCTTCCCAATCCAGGGATTGATATATATACATACATACATATGAATATAATATGCACATATATATATATATTATTGTGGTAACAAATACATAACATTAAATTTACTGTTCTAAACATTTGAAAACGTACAGTTCGGTAAGTATATTCACACTGTTGTGCAACAGATCTCTAGAACTCTTTCATCTTACAAAGCTGAAATTCTGTTTCTTCTTGTGAGAGTTTGGGCAGATTGAGTTTTTCAAGGAATTGTTTCACTTCATCTAGGTTATCAAATTTGTGGAAATAGAATTTTCCATGATGTTTTTAAATTATCACTTAAAACTTCCACAGAATCTGTAGTGGTTCTCCCTGTTTCATTTCTAATATTTGTAACTTGTATCCTCTCTCTTTTTTTGCTTAGTTAGCCTGGATTGAGGCTTATCAATTTTATTGATCTTTTCAAAGAACCAACTTTTGGTTTCATTGATTTTTTTTTCTATTGATTTACTGTTTTCAGTTTCATTGATTTTTGCTCTAAGTCTTATTTCTTTTCTTATTGCTTCCTTTTGATTTAATTTGTTCTTTTTCTAGTTTCCAAAACTTAGATGATTAATTTTAGATCTTTTTTTCCCTAATGTTTGCATTCAGTGCTATAATTTTCTCTAAGCATTACTTTTTTCTGCATCCCACAAATTTTGATAAGTTGCATTTTCATTTTCACTTAGTTCAGAACATTTAAAATTTTCTCCTGAGAGTTCTTCTTTGACCCATGTATTATTTAGAAGTGTGTTATTTAGTCTCCATATGTTATGGGATTTTCTAGCTATCTTTCTGTTTTGATTTCTAGTTTTAATTCCACTGTGGTCTGAGAGCAGACAATGTATGATTTCTGTTCTAAGTTTGTTAGGTGTGTTTTATGGCCCAGACTGAGGTCTATCCTAGTGATTATCCTGTGTGAACGCGGGAAGAATATATATTCTGCTGTTGTTGTATGAAATAATCTATTGATGTGTATTATAAGCTATTGATCAGTAGTGTTATTGGGTTCACCTATGTCCTTACTGATTTTCTGCCCATGGGATCTGTCCATTTCTGAGAGAGAAGTGTTGAAGCCTCCACTATGGTAGTAGATATATCTCTTTCTCCCTGCAGTTCTTTCAGTTTTACCTTCTATAGTTTGATGCTCTGTTAGGATTATCACTATCTATCATGACATTAAAGATTATCATGTCTTCTTGGGGAATTGACCCTTTTATTACTATGAAATGCTCTATTCCTGATAGCCTTTCCTGTTTGACATGTGCTCTGTTTGAAATTTAGTCCTCAGCAGCCTTGCTTTGGGAGAAGGCAATGGAAACCCACTCCAGTACTCTTGCCTGGAAAATCCCATGGGTGGAGGAGCCTGGTAGGCTGCAGTCCATGAGGTCACTAAGAGTCGGACACGACTGAGTGACTTCACTTTTATTTTTCACTTTCATGCATTGGAGAAGGAAATGGCAACCCACTCCAGTATTCTTGCCTGGAGAATCCCGGGGACGGGGGATCCTGGTGGGCTGCCATCTATGGGGTCACACAGAGTTGGATACGACTAAAGGGACTTAGCAGCAGTAGCAGCAGCTGTTTGAAATTAATACAACTATTCCTGTTTTCTTTAGATTAGTGTCAGCAGGCTGTATTTTCTCTATCAATTTACTTTTAATTTATGTGTATATTTACTTTTAAACTGGTTTTCTTGTAGACAACATATATGTGTGTGTACTAAGTCACTTCAGTCACATCTATCTCTGTGTGACCCCATGGACCGTAGCCTACCAGGCTCCTCTGTCCGTGGGAATCTCCAGGCAAGAGTACTGGAGTGGGTTCCCATGTCCTGTTACAGGGGATCTTCCTGACCCAGAATCAAACCCGCATCTCTTACATCTCCTACACTGGCAGGTGGGTCCTTTACCACTAGTGCCACCTGGGAAGCCCAAACAACATATAGTTGGGTCTTATTTTTGGATTCACTCTGACAATCTCTGTTGTTTAACTGGTTTTTTAACATCATGAGCTCAAAGTGGTCGTTGATATAATCAGATTAACATCTCCTGTATTTCCTACTGCTTTTGTTACTCTTATTCTTTATTCCTATATTTATTTTTTACTCTTTTTCTGTCTTTTGTGGCTTCAAGTGAACATTCAATTGAGAAACTCATTATATTTATCTGTTTTTTTTTAAAAAGCATATCTGTGACACTTAAAAACTTTATTTAGTGGTTGTCCTACTGCTAAGTCGCTTCAGTCGTGTCCGACTCTGTGCAACCCCATAGATGGCAGCCCACCAGGCTCCGCCGTCCCTGGGATTCTCCAGGCAAGACCACTGGAGTGGGTTGCCATTTCCTTCTCCAATGCATGAAAGTGAAAAGTGAAAGTGAAGCCTCTCAGTCGTGTCCAACTCTTAGTGACCCCATGGACTGCAGCCCGCCAGACTCCTCCATCCATGGGATTTTCCAGGCAAGAGTACTGGAGTGAGGTGCCATTGCCTTATCCAAGTGGTTGCCCTAGAGTTTACAAATATATATTTACAGCTAATCCAAGACCACTTCAAATCACACTATATGTTTTCATGAGTAGTATGAATCAGGACCAGGAGCTGACTAAGAACTGGTCTACCAGGAGCAGACCAGGAGCTGACTGTGGCTCAGATCATGAACTCCATATTGCAAAATTCAGACTTAAATTGAAGAAAGTAGGGAAAACCTCTAGAACATTCAGATATGACCTATATAAAATCCCTTATGATTATACAGTGGAAGTGACAAATAGATTCAAAGGATTAGATCTGATAGACAGAGTGCCTGAAGAACTATGGATGGAGGTTCATAACATTATACAGTGTAACAGTGATCAAGACCATCCTCAAGAGAAAGAATTGCCAAAAGGCAAGATGATTGTATGAGGAGTCCTTACAAATAGCTGAGAAAAGGAGAAAAGCTAAAGGCAAACAAGAAAAGGAAAAATATACCCTTTGAACTTTGAATGCAGAGTTCCAAAGAATAGCAAGGAGAGATAAGAAAGCCTTCCTCAGTGAGCAATGCAAAGAAATAGAGGAAAACAATAGAATGGGATAGACTAGAGATCTCTTCAAGAAAATTAGAGATATCAAGGGAATATTTCCTGCACAGATGGATACAATAAAGGACAAAAATGGTATGGACCTCAAAGAAGCAAAATATGTTAAGAAGAGGTGGCAAGAATATACAGAAGTCCAGATAATCACGATTGTGTGATCACTCACCTAGAGCCAGACACCCTGGAATGCAAAGTCAAGTGGGCCTTAGGAAGCATCACTACAAACAAAGCTAGTGGAGGTGATGGAATTCCAATTGAGCTATTTCAGATCCTAAAAGATGATGCTGTGAAAGTGCTGTACTCAATATGCCAGCAAATTTGGAATACTCAGCAGTGGCAACAGGATTGGAAAAGGTCAGTTTTCACTCCAGTCCCAAAGAAAGGCAATGCCAAAGAATGCTCAAACTACTGCACAATTGCACTTACCTCACATGCTAGCAAAGTAATGCTAAAATCCTCCAAGCCAGGCTTCAACAGTATGTGAACTGTGAACTTCCAGATGTTCAAGCTGGATTTGGAAAAGGCAGAGGAACCAGAGATCAAATTGCCAACATTCATTGGATCACTGAAAAATTAAGAGAGTTCCAGAAAAATATCTGCTTTATTGACTACACCAAAGCCTTTGACTGTGTGGCTCACAAGAAACTGTGGAACATTCTTCAAGAGATGGGAATACCAGACCACCTGACCTGCCTCCTGAGAAATCTGTATGCAGGTCAAGAAGCAACAGTTAGAACTGGACATAGAAAAACAGCCTGGTTCCAAATCAGGAAAGGAGTACATCAAGACTGTATATTGTCACCCTGATTATTTAACTTATATGCAGAGTACATCATGCAAAATGCCAGGCTGGATGAAGCACAAGCTGGAATCACTCAATGGACATGAGTCTGAGCAAGTCCAGGAGTTAGTGATGGACAGGGAAGCTTGGTGTGTTGCAGTCCATGGGGTTGCAAAGAGTTGGGTATGACTGAGTGACTGAACTGAACTGAGTCCAAGACCACTTCAAATCACACTATATGTTTTCATGAGTAGTATGAATATCTTAAAAAATGATTTATTTATTTTAATTGGAGGCTAATTACTTTACAATATTGTGGTTTTTGCCATAAACTGACATGAATCAGCCATGGGTGTACATGTGTCCCTCATCCTGAACCCCACCTCCCACCTCCATCCCCATCCCATCCCTTAGGGTCGTCCCAGTGCACCGGCCCTGAGCACTCTGTCTCATGCATTGAACCTGGACTGGCGATCTATTTCATATATGGTAATATATATGTTTTAATGTTATTCTCTCAAATCATCCCACTCTCGCCTTCTCCCACAGAGTCCAAAAGTCTGTTCATTATCTCTATGTCTCTTTTGCTGTCTTGCATATAGTGTCATCATCACCATCTTTCTGAATTCCATATATATGTGTTAATATACTGTATTGGTGTTTTTCCTTTGATTTATTTCACTCTGTATGATAGCCTCCAGTTTCATCCACCTCATTAGAACTGCTTCAAATGCATTCTTTTTAATGACTGAGTAACATCCCATTGTGTATATGTACCACAGCTTTCTTATCCATTCGTCTGCTGATGGACACTAGGTTGCTTCCATGACCTAACTATTGTGAACTGTGCTGCAGTGAACATTGGGGTACACGTGTCTCTTTCGATTCTGGTTTCCTTGGTGTGTATGCCCAGCAGTGGGATTGCTGGGTCATATGGCAGTTCTATTTCCAGTGTTTTAAGGAATCTCCACACTGTTTTCCGTAGTGGTTGTACTAGTTTGCATTCCCACCAACTGTGTAAGAGGGTTCCCTTTTGTCCACACCCTCTGCAGCATTTATTGTTTGTAGACTTTTGGATAGCAGGCATTCTGACTGGCATGAGATGGTACCTCATTGTGGTTTTGATTTGCATTTCTCTGATAATGAGTAATGTTGAGCATCTTTTCATGTGTTTGTTAGCCATCTGTATGTCTTCTTTGGAGACATGTCTGTTTAGTTCTTTGGCCCAGTTTTCGATTTGGGTAATTTATTTTTCTGATATTTAGCTGTAGGAGTTGCTTGTATATTTTTGAGATTAGTTTTTTGTCAATTGCTTCATTTGCTATTATTTTCTCCCATTCTGAAGGCTATCTATTCACCTTGCGTATAGTTTCCTTCAGTGTGCAAAAGCTTTTAAGTTTAGTTAGGTCTCATTTGTTTATTTTTGCTTTTATTTCCATTACTCTGGGAGGTGGGTCATAGAGGATCCTAATGTGATTTACATCAGAGAGTGTTTTGCCTATGTTTTCCTCTAGGAGTTTTATACTTTCTGGTCTTACGTTTAGATCTTTAATCCATTTTGAGTTTATTTTTGTGTATGGTGTTAAAAAGTGTTCTAGCCTCATTCTTTTACAAGTGGCTGACCAGTATTCCTAGCACCACTTGTTAAAGAGATTGTCTTTTATCCATTGTATATTCTTGCCTCCTTTGTCAAAGATAAGGTGTCTATAGGTGCATGGGTTTATTTCTGGGCTTTCTATTTTGTTCCATTGATCTATATGTCTGTCTTTGTGCCAGTACCATACTGTCTTTATGACTGTAGCTTTGTAGTATAGCCTGAAGTCAGGTAGGTTGATTTTTCCAGTTCCATCCTTTCTCAAGATTGCTTTGGCTATTCGAGGTTTTTTGTGTTTCCATACAAATTGTGAAATTATTTGTTCTAGTTCTGTGAAAAATATAGTTGGTAGCTTCATAGAGATTGCGTTGAATCTATAGATTGCTTTGGGTAGTATACTAATTTTCACTATATTGATTCTTCCAATTTGTGAACATGGTATATTTCTCCATCTATTTGTGTCATGTTTGATTTCTTTCATCAGTGTTTTATAGTTTTCTATATACAGATCTTTTGTTTCTTTAGGTAGATATATTCCTAAGTATTTTATTCTTTTTTTTTTTTTGCAATGGTGAATGAAATTGTTTCCTTAATTTCTCTTAATAATGAGAAAACCATACTGTTTTCTCATTGTTAGTGTATAGTTATGCAAGGGATTTCTGTGTGTTAATTTTATACTCTGCCACTCTACTATATTTATTGATTAGCTCTAGTAATTTTCTGGTGATGTCTTTAGGGTTTTCTATGTAGAGGATCATGTCATCTGCAAACAGTGAGAGTTTAACTTCTTCTTTTCCAATCTGAATTCCTTTTAATTCTTTCTCTTCTCTGATTTCTGTAGCTAAAACTTCCAAAACTATGTTGAACAGTAGTGGTGAGAGTGGGCACCCTTGTCTTGTTCCTAACTTTAGGGGAAATGCTTTCAGTTTTTCACTACTTAGGATAATGTTTACTGTGGATTTATCATATATGGCTTTTATTATGTTGAGGTATGTTCCTTCTATGCCTGCTTTCTGGAGGGTTTTTGATTATAAATGGATGTTGAATTTTGTCAAAGGCTTTCTCTGCATGTATTGAGATAATTTTATGGTTTTTATCTTTCAATTTGTTAATGTGGTGTATCACATTGATTTGTGAGTATTGAAGAATCCTTGCATCCCTGGGATAAAGCCCACTTGGTCATGATGTATGATTTTTTTAATATGTTGTTGGATTCTGTTTGTTAGAATTTTGTTGCGGATTTTTGCACCTATGTTCATCAGTGATATTGGCCTGTAGTTTTCTTTTTTGTGGCATCTTTGGTTTTGGTATTAGGGTGATGGTGGCCTCATAGAATGAGTTTGGCAGTTTGCCTTCCTCTGCAATTTTCTGGAAGAGTTTGAGTAGGATAGGTGTTAGCTCTTTTCTAAGTTTTCGGTAGCATTCACCTCTGAAGCCAGCTGGTGTTGGGCTTTTGTTTACTGGAAGATTTTTGATTACCACTTCAATTTCTGTGCTTGTGATGGGTCTGTTAAGATTTTCTATTTCTTCCTGGTTCAGTTTTGGAAAGTTATGCTTTTCTAAGAATTCATCCATTTCTTCCAAGTTGTCCATTTTATTGTCATATAGTTGCTGATTGTAGTCTCTTATGATCCTTTGTATTTCTGTCTTTGTATTGTCTGTTGTGATTTCTCCATTTTCATTTCTAATTTTGTTGATTTGAATCTTCTCCCTTTTTTTCTTGATGAGTCTGGCTAATGGTTTGTCTATTTTATCTATCTTCTCAAAGAACCAGCTTTTAGTTTTGTTGCTTTTTGCTGTACTCTCCTTTGTTACTCTTTCATTTATTTCTGCCCTAATTTTTATGATTTCTTTCCTTCTACTAACCCTGGGGTGCTTCACTGTTCTTCTTCTAGTTGCTTTAGGTGTAAAGTCAGGTTATTTATTTGATTTCTCTCTTTGCTTCTTGAGATAAGCTTGTATTGCACTGCTTTTACTGAATCTCATAGGTTTTGGGTTGTTGTGTTTTCATTTTCATTTGTTTCTATGCATATTTTTATTTCTTTTGTGATTTGTTGGTTATTCAGAAGCATGTTGTTTAGCCTCAATATGTTTGTATTTTTAATAGTTTTTTTTCCCTGTAGTTGACTGCATTGTGATCAGAAAAGATGCTTGAAATGATTTCAGTTTTTTTTTATTTATCAAAGCTAGATTTATGGCCCAGAATGTGATCTGTCCTGGAGAATCTTCCCTGTGCACTTGAGAAGAAGGTGAAATTCATTGTTTGGGGGTGAAATGTCCTATAGATATCAATTAGGTCTAGCTGGTTGATTGTATCATTTAAAATTTGTGTTTCCTTGCTAATTTTCTATTTAGTTGATCTATCCATGTGTATGAGTGGGGTATTAAAGTATCCCACTATTATTGTGTTACTGTTAATTTCCCCTTTCATACTTGTTAGCATTTGCCTTACATATTGTGGCACATCTATGTTGAATGCATATATATTTATAATTGTTCCACCTTCTTCTTGGTTTTAGAAAAGGCAGAGGAACCAGAGATCAAATTGCCAACATTTGCTGGATCATTGAAAAAGCAAGAGAGTTCCAGAAAAACATCTATTTCTGCTTTATTGACTATGCCACAGCCTTTGACTGTGTGGATCACAATAAAGAGTCTGAGAGACTCTTCTCTTGAGGTGGCCAAAGTATTGGAGTTTCAGCATCAACATCAGTCCTTCCGATGAATATTCAGGACTGATTTCCTTTAGGATGGACTGGTAGGACCTNGTTCCAGAAAAACATCTATTTCTGCTTTATTGACTATGCCACAGCCTTTGACTGTGTGGATCACAATAAAGAGTCTGAGAGACTCTTCTCTTGAGGTGGCCAAAGTATTGGAGTTTCAGCATCAACATCAGTCCTTCCGATGAATATTCAGGACTGATTTCCTTTAGGATGGACTGGTAGGACCTTCTTGCAGTCCAAGAGACTCTCAAAAGTCTTCTCCAAAACCAAAATTCAAAAGCATCAATTCTTCGGCGCTCAGCTTTTTTTTATAGTCCAACTCTCACATCCATACATGACTACTGGAGAAACCATATCTTTGACTAGAAGGACCTTTGTTGGCCAAGTAATGTCTCTGCTTTTTAAAATGCTGTCTAGGTTGGTCATGACTTTCCTTCCAGGGAGTAAGCGTCTTTTCATTTCATGGCTGAAGTCACCATCTGCAGTTATTTTGGAGCATCCCAAAATAAAGTCTGCCACTGTTTCCACTGTTTATCCATCTATTTGCCATGAAGTGATGGGACCAATGCCATCATCTTAGTTTTCTGAATGTTGATCTTTAAGCNCCTATTCAGAGGGGCCCGTCTCTCTAAATATGTCCCAGGTGAGTTTTTTGGGGAATGACAGGGCTGATGGAAACAGTCACCAGGAAGGCCTTGGGATCTGGCCTGAGGTGGGGAAAGCTGGGGACAGAGGACAGTCCAGTTTCAGACTGGGGAGGAGGAGAGGAGGACGAACCCAGGGCTGGGAATCCTGACTCTGATTCTGCCACTGGCTGCGGCCTCTGCTACTGTGGCTTCCAGCAGGGCCCTTTCCTGCGTAACGGTTAGTTGGACTGTATTCCCCCTAATGCTCCATGGTTCCGTAGATGTTTCACAAGGCTCATAACTTTGGGATGGCTGTATTCGGATAGGTGGGGTGGGGAAGGGCTCTGGCAGGAAGAAGGCCGCAGCCATCCTGGCTAATGCAGTCCTAACTTGGGTGGGCCCAGGCGGGGGCCTCAGGCCTAGGGTGGGGCTGCGTTCGAACACCCCTCCATACCAGTAGCAGCGGGAAAATGGTTCTGTTCTGGGGTGATTGTGGTTTGTGTGCAGGCTTGGGGCTCCCCCAGGGGGTCATGCCGGGGTGGGGGTGTGTGTGGATGCAGTATGAGGGACGGACTGGAGGCCAAGTCTAAGGCAGTGGCTCTAGCCCAGGGCATGGAGGAGGCTGCTTTTACACAAAAAATTTTCCCTGCTGGGGATGGGGAACTGCCAAAGACCAGGTGTCTGCCTCTAGAGCTCTCAGGTTCCCCGGTCTTGTTCAGACACATATGGAAATGATCCGGCTGCCTGCCTGGCAACAGGAGATGAGCCAAGGTAGGGGGCTTGGAGCTGGGATTTGGTCGCACAAAGAGGAGCTGTAACGGTCGAATAGTCCAGTGCTGTTCAGTTCAAAATCTGCAATCTTCTCACTCCCTTCTTCATTTTCGCTGATAAAAACAAGTAAAAATCACTAGGCTTTCGTTTTGATAATCTTAACCGAAGCCAAGTGATCAGGTTTAGTCACCGATCACCGAAAGTGAATTCTCCGGTGGCTTCCTCAAGAGTCGGGATCCGTGGCCTTGGGTGATCCTGGTTGCAGAGAGCAAGAAGGGTTTTCCTGAGGTCCCAGGAGGGGCGGGGAGAGGTTGGCCACAAAGCCCAGGGGACCAATTATAGGTTTCTCAGGGGGAGTCTGAGAGATACAGATATTTATAGGCGTCTGGAGAGAGCATTCAGGCCAGAGTCAACTCATCTGAAATATTTGCTCCCACCCCCCCCCACCCCCTGAGATCTGATACTACTCAGAGCCTCAGAATTAATCAGAAGGTATAAATAGGAGAGCTTGGGCTCATTTTGGCAATTGCATAGTGAACCGTTCATCATTCATTTAGAAGCTGAGACTGAAGCACGTGTCACTAGGTGCACAACGGCGCCTGGGGATAGTAAGGTAGGGAGCCAGCCTCTTGGGGCTTGTATGTTTTGCCAGAGGACTGTATGTTTCCAATGTATTTCACTGTTGAGGGGAGCCAGGAAGTCTCTAGTGGTATACCTCTGGTGCATTTCTAGTGACTGAAATGTCTTGGCAGTCCCATTCTGTGGATATAGACCTATTGTTTCCACCCTAATCATAAACTTGCTTCCAATGAAGTGTTGCGGACCTACTGCCTTTGCAGCCAGGGTATACCAAGTCTAGGGGAATTTTGTCGTTTTGGGATTCAGCCCATGGGGCTGGCAGACTTAGGGTGTGGTGGAATGGTGATTATTCATCAGCTGTGTCTGGTGGCAACTAAGCTGAGTGAGATCTGGAGGTTTCAGAAGGTCCCGTCTTTCTTCTGAGGATGGCTCCCAGGCCAATTAGTCCAGAGCAGTGCAGGGGCAGAATGGCTGCCAGGAATGAATTCTCTGCTTGGGGCTGAGTTGGATTTTTGTGTATTTGTTTTCTGTTATAAAATACCCCACTTATATAATTCCGATAGCAGAAACTTTATTTTGAACGTCTTATAAAGCCTGTCGAGTTGATTATGTTTTTTTTTATTAAAAGTGACAAATATTTTCACACTCTGGACCCAGAGTCTCATAGTTTTTCTGTTTTTGGTTTTTTTGTGTGTGTGTTCGGAGTGGCTTTTGNAGAAACTTTATTTTGAACGTCTTATAAAGCCTGTCGAGTTGATTATGTTTTTTTTTATTAAAAGTGACAAATATTTTCACACTCTGGACCCAGAGTCTCATAGTTTTTCTGTTTTTGGTTTTTTTGTGTGTGTGTTGGGAGTGGCTTTTGCATGTTATGGAAGAACTGGGAGAGAGTGGAAATGGCAATCACCCTGCCTGCAATCACCCTGGAGTATGGTTGAGGAGGAGAGCAATGTCCTTGGTTGGAGATGGGGGGATATATGGGAGGGATATATTTGGGGGAATATATAGATATGGGATATATGGATATATATGTACGCAAGGATAAGCGACTTAGCATGCGTGCATGCACTGGAGGATTGCAAAGAGACTGGAGTTCTAGTCCCACTCTTTGTGACCTTGGGCAAGGCAGTCCCCTTTCCGGCCCAGTCTCTCTGTTTATAATAATATTTACTTGAGCATTTGCACAGTGCCTTTAAATGCATATATGAGGCATTCCTCTAGTTCCCCAGAAGACAACACTGAAGTGGGAAAGGGAGATGGGTGAGTGCTGGAGAAGTTCCCCAGCCATCATTATACCCCTTCCTCACATTCATGGATGGGAGCCCAGAGCCCAGTGGCCTTAAGACACTACTCTTCGAATGTCCAGGCTCCACACCGCCTCAGCCAGGCCTCCCTTCTAGACCCCACCTCACTTCTGAGTCCAGCTGAGCAAAAGGAAGTACAGTGTGCAGGGAGGTAGGGCCTGGATCATCTTCTTCCCTCCCTGATGACCCATCGCCAGTCCTGGTGGGAGTAAAGGGTCACTGGGTATTCCAGCGACTCCACAGAACACAGGTGGATTTGCTGGGTGTAGACCGACACCCCCGCGGGGTGGGTGGGGTGAATGTATGTTGAAAGGGAGAGCTGAGTTTCTTTGGATAATTCTCTGCCAGCTCTGATCACTCCCGCACCACCACCCCCACCAGATTTCCAGGTGTACGTTTGTGGCGGTAGGCTGGGGGCACGTATTGTTGAAAGAAGAGGGTGTTTGCAAAAAGCACCGCACCTCCGCGCGACAGGTTCCCCGCCAAAACCAAAAGGGGGGCGGGAAGAGCACAGTCGGTCGGGGATTTGTTCCCTCCCCTTCCCGTGCGGCCCGAGAAGGGGCACTGGTGGTATTTCTCTCTCGCCTCTTTCTGCATTTCCTTCCTCCTCCCCGCTACCCCCCAACTCTGTTTGTCTTGCGCTGGCTGTATTTGTATTCCTTTCCTTCCAATGTCCCTGTGGTTCTTATCCACCTCTGTCCCTTCGGCCCTCAGTCTCTGTCTCCCAGGCATCCTCCTCCCTTCTCCCAACCCGGAGACCCCCCTTTCTCTCCGGCCCCAGCACCCCGGGCTCGGGTG
>SJYV01055318.1:887823-910609 GCA_006410875.1 Neotragus pygmaeus | reverse complement strand
CCTCTCTCGGCAGGTCAGGGCCGGCGGGAGGGGCGGGTGGGCAGACGGCGCGGGCCCTGGGACTCCCCTTCCGCACGTGGGGAGTCAGCCATCCCCTCCCGGCCAGGCCGAGTGGCTGAGCTCGCGGAGAGAGGGGGAGAGGGGGTTTACACCCGGAGACGGAAAAGCCTAGGCTGGAGACCCCATGCAAGTGAGGAAGGAGCCCTCTGCAAATGTGTTTGTGTATGTGTGGGTGCGTGGGTGTGCACTCAGGGTCTGTGTGCGGATGGCTTGTGTCTCCGGCGTGCAGGGAGCACAGAAGCTGAGGAGAGGGAGTGCAGCCATGCGGCTGGGTGTGAGCAGAAGTGCGGGGTGCTGCGTGGTGGTAGTGGTGGTGGTGGCGGGGTGGACGGGAGGAGTCTTGTGAGTGTGAGTACCAGGCAAGAGTGTGTCTCGGTGCGTCTGGTGTGAAATTATTCTGGATTCTGCAACCCTCAGTGGACAGGTGAGAGACGTGCATCTGAGAGTGATTGGAGAGGGCTCCCTCCCGCGAATCTCCCCTCCACCTGGGGCAGGGATCCCTCCCTCCTCTCCTGAGCCCCTCCTCTCCTAGCTGCGACCTCTGGCCTGGACTCATGCTTCCTTTGGTGTCCGTTTCCCTGGTGGGACCCCTGAGGTGGTGGAGAGCGGGAGGCAGGGCTGGGGTGGAGACGGGAAGATGGGGCAAGGAGAGACTGTGCGGGGCAGTGGGGAGCCTGCCGGCTGCTGGAGGAAGAAGCTAGGGAGAGTCCAGTAGAGAGGGTGATGGGGGAGCATGTCAGCAGGACTGAGTCAGGGTTTCCTGTCTGTTGTCTGTTCGTGGGCCCCATGGGGCTGGGCTGAAGGTGAGGGGAGGCTGAGGGTAGGGAACAGGGTGCTGTTATGAGACGCAGGAATTGCACACTCCCAGCTGTGAAGGCTGTCTGTCTGTGTGAGCACCTGTTTGGGAGCAGAGGTGTCTGTGGATTGTGCACTTGTATGGGGGAGGGGAGTATGTGTGTGCAGGATGTGTGTTCATTTTCGTGTTTGCTCCCTGTGTTCGCCAGAGAGAGAGAGAGAGAGAGAGAGAGAGAGAGAGAGAGTGTGTGTGTGTGTGTGTGTGTGTAGGGTGTGCAGGTATGTGGCCCCCCTCCCCTTGCTTGTCTAACCATAGAGAAAGGCTGGGTGAGGGGTGTGTGTGTAGCCCCAATTCTGGTGTGAAGGGACCAGGGCTGCCCTTGTTTTCTCAGGGGTTGGGGGCTCAAGAACAGGTGGGGAGGGTCTGTGATCTTGTGGTCTGCCTGCTCCCTCTTACAGTGGCTTCTTTGGGGAGCCAGATGCCTTCCCTATGTTTGCCACCAACAACCGAGTGAAGAGGAGACCCTCCCCGTATGAGATGGAGATTACTGACGGTGAGTTTACTCCTACCCCCAGCTTGGGCACTCAGGCCCTCCAGCTGCCAGAGCCCCTGAAGGCGGGACCAGCAGGGACAACTCCCTAGGGGTCTCACAGGGATGTCTTGGAGAAGTCCTTGCCTTGTTGGCCTGGGACTAGGGGAGGTCATGGGTGGACCTGGGGGTTGCCACACAGTCCTGGGAAGAGAGGCCATGGGAGTGAGGGACGCACTGTGGTACTCAGCTCAAACCTCCACTGTTGTCTCCACTCTAGCCCCCTTTCTCCACTCGGCAAAGACCNCTGGGACTAGGGGAGGTCATGGGTGGACCTGGGGGTTGCCACACAGTCCTGGGAAGAGAGGCCATGGGAGTGAGGGACGCACTGTGGTACTCAGCTCAAACCTCCACTGTTGTCTCCACTCTAGCCCCCTTTCTCCACTCGGCAAAGACCCCTCAGTTCAGTTCAGTTCAGTCGCTCAGTCATGTCCAACTCTTTGCGACCCCATGAATCACAGCACACCAGGCCTTCCTGTCCATCACCAACTCCCGGAGTTCACTCAGACTCACGTCCATCGAGGTGGTAATGCCATCCAGCCATCTCATCCTCTGTCGCCCCCTTCTCCTCCTGCCCCCAATCCCTCCCAGCATCAAAGTCTTTTCCAGTGAGTCAACTCTTCACATGAGGTGGCCAAAGTACTGGAGCTTCAGCTTTAGCATCATTCCTTCCAAAGAAATCCCAGGGCTGATCTCCTTTAGAATGGATTGGTTGGATCTCCTTGCAGTCCAAGGGACTCTCAAGAGTCTTCTCTAATACCAACGATCCCTGGGGAGGGCAGAAACACATGGTGCCCCTGACTCTAAGCACCGACCTATGGGGATTATCTGTACCTTCTCCAAAGTCCTCTTGGGAGAAGAGTCTGGAGTCTCCTCCTTGCCTGGAATTGTACCTTTAAAGATCTTGTCCCAGGTCTATGCAAAGTGGGGCTTCTTGTCCCTGTTCCCTTCCTGACACCGTAGATTCTATCCTACTCCCTCCCTTCCCCCATCCCAGGGGCTTCAGCACTTTTAATGTGAACTACTTGAGTAGTCTTTGGCCCCAAACTTTCAGGAAGCAGCTGGAGGACGGGGACATTTGAAGGACCTCCCCCTCCCTCTTCTCAGGGTTGACCAAATGTAGTAGAGGGGGCCCAGCACCAGGGGGCAGGAGAGCAGGCTCTTCAAAGCCCAAGGACTTTCTGGAGTTCCCAGGGCACTCTGGATGCCCAGGGTTTACCAAGCACCTACTCTGTGCCCAGAGAGAATGAGACAGAAGACATGGAGCAAGGGAGAGACTCAGGCAAGAGGAAGCTGTGGAGAGGTTGGCAGTTCTCTGAGAAAGACCTGAGAGGAATAGACAGAGGTGGAGGTGAAGGGAAGGATGAGGGTGCAAGATATGTCCACAAGATTTTGAAATCAGAGACTTAACCAAAAGGAGTCCATAAAAGTGGAGCTGTTACTAACATAAGGTCTAAACTCAGGACTTGATGTGGATTCCTGTTGCTGAACTTTTCTGGGCCTTGGTTTTCTCATTTGTAAACTAGGGAGGATAAGAGCTTCCTCACAGGTTGTTGAACCAGTAGGGTAAAGGGCTTTTAGGACCTGGCTTGGGACGGGTGCTGCCTCTGGAGTCCGTGTAGCCCTAGCTGTGGCAGCAGCCATAATGCTCCTCTCCCCGCCTCGTCGTCAGCCACGGGGCAGGGACCAACCCTTCTGACGGCGCCGCTGAGGGACTCCCCTCTGGCCTGGAGGCCACGGTAGGATTGCCCAGCAGGAGTGTTGTGTTTTTCCCAGCCTGGGTCTGACCTTTGGTGAAGAATCAGCTTCCCAGGTGGTGCTTTTGGTAAAGAACCGGCCTGCCACTGCAGGAGAGAAGAGATGTGCATTCGATCCCTGGGTCAGGAAGATCCCCTGGAGAAGGAAATGGCAATGCACTTCCCATATTCTTGCCTGGAGAATCCCATGGACAGAGGAGCCTGGCAGGCTATAGTCCATGGGGTCACAAAAGAGTGATTAACACTTTCATCTGGGTGGGGACCTGCTGGGGTTTGGAAAGACAGCTTCTAAGACACTGCAGGCAGAGATGAATGATTGGGCACATGGTGTGTGTGCACGTGTGTGTGTGATCGTAGGAGAGAGATGATCAAGCAGGAAGTGTTGGCACTGATGAGTTCATTTGCAGGGGCAAGGTCTGCCTCTGTTCTGGCCTCAGTCTCCCTAGCTGTGAAATGAGTAATGGGTCTTAGGTGACCCATTCTCTCTACCTAACTTTCCATGTTCTGAGGTCTGGTTCCAGGGTCATCAGAGGAAGGCAAACAACTATCCCAGGACTGGCATTTCCTTCAGGGCGCAAAGCATCCTGAAGACTGCCAGGAGCTAGCTCTGTGCCTCAGTGTTTGGGAGGGAAGTAGCTGCCTCAGCCCCGGGACCTGGGAGCTAGTGGGGCCATCCTCTGCCATTCTTGGATTTGGGAATCCCTGGTCAGGGTGGGACATTTAGTGCAGTACTTTGTATACCATAGGTGCTCAATACATGCACGCTGGTGTCTGCACCTGCTCTGCAAGTCTTAGTACACGAGTGCTAGTGAATACTAGTCCAGTGTGTATTCAATGCACTCTAGACATGGGAGACAGCCCTCAGACACCTGCCCAGAGCCTCAGGCCAAGCCTGGGCATGGCTGTCTCTCCACTCCTATCCTGGGAGCGGAGAGAGCCCCCAGTGAAGTCATTTTCCCACTGCTCTCTCCTCCATTCCCCACCTGTCAGCATGATCAGTTAGTCAGCAAATATTTAGTAAGTTCTTATTCTGTGCTTTTCTGCACCCTTCGAATAAAATCCCTGTGTCTTACTGCAGGGCCCTGTGGAATCTGGACCTAGACAACTCTGATCTCACCCACACTAATCTAGCCAGGCTAGCTTCCACTGCTTTTCAACTAAGGGCTTTTGCACATGCCCTTCCAACTTCCCTTCCTATGTCTCGCTGGCTCTTCTTTAAGTTCTTCCATTACAGGGTGGCTCAGACGCTAACGAATCTGCCTGCAATGCAGGAGACCTGGGTTCCCTCCCTGCGTCGGAAAGATCCCCTGGAGAAGGAAATGACAACCTACTCCAGAATTCTTGCCTGGAGAATTCCTCCTCCATGGACAGGTGGGCTCCTGGTGGGCTACAATCCATGAGGCCACAAAGAGTCAGACACGACTGAACAACTTTCACTTGACTTACAGGCATCACTTCTTCTGAAAGGCTGGCCCCAGCCACCTCAGCTAAAACATGCAGCTCCTTTCCATCTTTTCACTTACATTCAGCTTCCTGTCTGTTTGTTATTTGTTTGCTGCTTGTTTATTATCTGTCATCCTCATTAACATGTGAGCTCCATGAGGGGAGGGACTTTGTCCTCTTCACCTTTCTTTCTTTCTTTCTTTTTTTTTAGGGCCCTATCTTTTTTTTTAATTTTTTTACTTTATTCTACTTTACAATACTCTATTGGTTTTGCCATACATCGACATGAATACACCACAGGTGTAAACGAGCTCCCAATCTTGAATCCCCCTCTCACCTCCCACCCCACATTGTCTCTCTGGATCATCCCCGTGCACCAGCCCCAAGCATCCTGCATCCTGCATCGAACATAGACCGGTGCCTTGTTTCCTACATGATGGTATACATGCTTCAATGCCATTCTCCCAATCATCCCACCCTCTCCCTTCACCTTTATTTCTTAATGCCTAGCACAGTGCCTCAGTTCAGTTCAGTCACTCAGTCATGTCCGACTCTTTGCGACCCCATGGACTGCAGCATACCAGGTCTCCCTGTCCATCACCAACTCCCAGAGTTTTCCCAAACTCATGTCCATTGAGCTGGTGATGCCATCCAACCATCTCATCCTCTGTCGTCCCCTTCTCCTCCTGCCCTCAATCTTTCCCAGCATCAGGGTCTTTAGAAATGAGTGAGTTCTTCACATCAGGTGACCAAAGCATTGGAGCTTCAGCATCAGCCTTCCAATATATTCAGGACTGATTTCCTTTAGGATTGACTGGTTTGATCTCCTTGCTGTCCAAGGGACTCTCAAGAGTCTTCACCAACACCACAGTTCAAAAGCATCAATTCTTTGGCGCTCAGCTTTCTTTATGGTCCAACTCTCACTTCCATACATGACTACTGGAAAAACCATAGCTTTGACTAGATGGACCTTTGTTGGCGAAGTAATGTCTCTGCTTTTTAATTGGTTGTCTAGGTTGGTCACAGCTTTTCTTCCAAGGAGCAAGTGTCTTTTAATTTCATGGCTGCAATCACCATCTGCAGTGATTTTGGAGCCCAAAATAATAAAGTCTCTCATTGTGTCCACTGTTTCCCCATGTATTTGCCACGAAGTGATGCCATAATCTTAGTTTTCTGAATGTTGAGTTTTGACGCACAGTGCCTGGTTGTCAGTAAATAACTGACGAATGGATAAAAGTAACATTTAGTGAAGGTTTAACCAGAGGCAAGTATCATCTTAAGTACTTTGCCTGTGTTAGTTGTTAGATACACATGACAGTCTTATGACTTGGTTCTCTGGCACTGTCTCCATTCTGCAGGTGATGACGTTAAAGCACAGAGAGTTTAGGTAATTTGCCCAGAGTTACGGTCTAGGGAGTAATAGTTAGAAATTGAACCTCGAAAGTCTGCTCCAGAGTTTATCTGACTAGTGCTATATTGCCTTTCGGCACAAGTGAATGAATGAATGAGTTATAAAAGGTTCCTGTCCTAAAATGTCTCACAGCTCACAGAGGAAAGAAGAAGTGAAGTGAAGTCACTCAGTCGTATCCAACTCTTTGCGACCCCAGGGACTGTAGCCTACAGGCTCCTCCATCCATGGGATTTTGCAGGCAAGAATACTGGAGTGGGTTGCCATTTCCTTCTCTGGGAGATCTTCTCAACCCAGGGATTGAACCTGGGTCTCCCGCATTGTAGGCAGATGCTTTACCATCTGAGCCACCAGGGGAGTCAAGCTTGGAAACATACAGTCATGATCAAGGGTGATGGAGATTTGGGATTATAGGGCCATGGCAGTTGGTTGCACTTGTCTGAGGGGTTAGGGAAAATTCCCAGAGAGGGAGAAGACAGCTGAGGGTTTTGAAGGATGAGTAAGAGTTTTCTGAGCAAAAGGAAAGAAGGCATTCTGGGTTTACCGAGCTTTCCGATGGATGGTTTCTCTTCTTCCCCACAGAAGAATATGCCCTGGGGAATCTCCAACCCACTCTCCTAACCTGTCCTCCTGCCCCCAGGTCCCCACACCAAAGTCGTGCGGCGCATCTTCACCAACAGCCGGGAGCGATGGCGGCAGCAGAATGTGAACGGGGCCTTTGCTGAGCTCCGCAAGCTGATCCCCACACATCCACCAGACAAGAAGCTCAGCAAGAATGAGATCCTCCGCCTGGCCATGAAGTACATCAACTTCCTGGCCAAGCTGCTCAATGACCAGGAGGAGGAAGGCACCCAGCGGGCCAAGCCTGGCAAGGACCNATAAGCAGGGTGACAATATACAGCCTTGACGTACTCCTTTTCCTATTTGGAACCAGTCTGTTGTTCCATGTCCAGTTCTAACTGTTGCTTCTTGACCTGCATACAGATTTCTCAAGAGGCAGGTTAGGTGGTCTGGTATTCCCATCTCTTTCAGAATTTTCCACAGTTTATTGTGATCCACACAGTCAAAGGCTTTGGCTAGTCAATAAAGCAGAAATAGATGTTCTTCTGGAATGCTCTTACTTTTTTGATGATCCAGCAGATGGTGGCAATTTGATCTCTGCCTTCTCTAAACTAGCTTGAATATCTGGAAGTTCATGGTTCATGTATTGTTGAAGACTGGCTTGGAGAAAATTTGAGCATTACTTTACTAGCATGTGAGATGAGTGTAATTGTGCAGTAATTTGAGCATTCTTTGGCATTGCCTTTCTTTGGGACTGGAATGAAAACTGACCTTTTCCAGTCCTGTGGCCACTGCTGAGTTTTCCAAATTTGCTGGCATATTGAGTACAGCACTTTCACAGCATCATTTTTTAGGATTTGAAATAACTCAACTGGAATTCCATCACCTCCACTTAGTTCGTAGTGATGCTTCCTAAGGCCCACTTGACTTCACATTGCAGAATGTGTGGTTCTAGGTGAGTGATCACATCATTGTGATTATCAAGGTCGTGAAGATCTTTTTGTATAGTTCTTCTGTGTATTCTTGCCACCTCTTCTTAGTATCTTCTGCTTCTTTTAGGTCCATACCATTTCTGTACTTTATTGAGCCCATCTTTGCATGAAATATTCCCTTGGTATCTCTAATTTTCTTGAAGAGATCTCTAGTTTTTCCCATTCTATTGTTTTCCTCTATTTCTTTGCATTGATAGCCGAGGAAGGCTTTCTTATCTCTCCTTGCTTTTCTTTGGAACTCTGCATTCAGATGCTTATATCTTTCCTTTTCTCCTTTGCTTTTCCCTCTCTTCTTTTCATAGCTATTTGTAAGGCCTCCTCAGACAGCCATTTTGCTTTTTTGCATTTTTTTTTGTTGTGGATGGTCTTGATCCCTGTCTCCTGTACAATGTCATGAACCTATGTCCATGGTTCATCAGGCAGTCTGTCTCTCAGATCTAGACCCTTAAATGTATTTCTCTCTTCCACTATATAATCATTAGGGATTTGAGTTAGGTCACACCTGAATGGTCTAGTGGTTTTCTCTACTTTCTTCAACTTAAGTCTGAATTGTGCAATAAGGAGTTCATGATCTGAGCCACTGTGAGGTCCAGGTAATCACACCCCTAAGCAAAAATGGGTACTGAAGATTAGATTCTTAAAGGTACAAAATTGATAACAAATACCAAAAAGCAAAGATTAAAAACCTAGAGTAGAGGTTAGACTTGCAAACATGTAATATTAAAAATACAAAAGAAAATCAATCACAAAAATTATAAAAATATATATGAAATTTGCTTTAAAAATGGTTTTTTTCCCCCAGTAAGGTAATAGTAGGTTATAAAATGAAAATTAAAGGAGTAATAACTTAAAATTAAAAAAATTAAAAATGATAATAGTAAAAACATATCTAGGAATTTCTTGGAGCTGTTGAGGGCAGTGTGGGGTCAGTTAAGTTTCAGATAGTTCCTTGTTTCAGCTTACATTTCTTCTCAAGGTCTATAGGCCCCTTCCAATGCTTAGTCAATGCTAACTACAGAGTTTTAATCTGTTGCATCTGTCACTTCCAAAGCGGTTCCCTATTCTGTGTTTATTTTGGCTTCCTCTGTTTTCAAGTCTCTTCAGTGTCTAATTTCCGCCCTAACACAAGGGGGCAAAGGTGGTCACTTATTTAGGCTCACTTGTTCAGTTCTGTTGTGGGGAGGGAGGAATATTGCAAGCAAATATCACTAGCTTGTGTGGGGAGTGCTCATAGTATAGGCACCACACTGGGTTTGCCCCAGCTCACGGAGGCATGTGCTTTCCTGATCTACACTGCTCAGGCTCCAAGTTGCTCTGCTGGGTGTACTGTCCAAAGCGAGCCCTGCCTTTCATACACTTCCCAGGTATAAGCTGCTCAGGTTTGGGCACTCCACAAAGGCACAGACTCAGTTGGGCATGTGTTTGATGCCCTTCCCAGGTCTGAGCAGCTCAGGTGACCAGGTGCTTGGCCAGCTTGCTGTCCCAGGTGGGCTGTGCATCTTAATCACCTCCCTGGTCCTGGCTGCTTGGTTTCCTGGATGCGCCACAAGAGTGCTGTCTCAGGTGTGCCATGTGTCTCCTCTGGGGAGCTAATTTCAGGCTGCAACCCTCCTGGCAGATGTCAACTGCCCAGGATCCCAGGAAGATGTGGTTAGCGACTGGGAGCCTGCTCACAGTTTGGTGGAGGATTCAATCTCTGGGGCCGAGATTGCCTCTTGCTTTCTGGCTCTGGCTGTTTCCCACCTGCCTCTCTGCCTCCCGCGGGCAGTGATGGGCTAGTCTAGCTCTCTTTTGGTATTTGCTCAATCCTTTGCTCTGTGAGCAGGCCAGACTGCGCCTTAGGTTAGAGCTTTTTGTGGGAAAGCTTTCTCTCTCTTTTTTTTTTTTCTCTCTCTGGCTATCCCACAGTTTGGGTTGCTATCTCACATTTGCTCCCTCAGATTGTCCTCGGGGCATTTAGGCCAGGTCCTTACTCTAAGCATGCAGCCCACGCCTCCCTGTCCAGCCCCCGTTTGCTGGTGGTGGATGGGGGCGTCTGGGCTACTTCTCCACTGGGAGTTGTGGTTAGGCACATATAGTGTGGTGTTTTTTTTTTTTTTTTCCCCCCTCCTGGTTATGTTGCCCTCTGAGATTCCAAAACTCCCCACAGACCCGCCAGTGAGAGGGTTTCCTGCTGTTTGGAAACTTCTCCTCCTTCACAACTCCCTCCCCAGGACGGGTCTTCATCCCTAACTCTTTTGTCTCTCTTTTTGTCTTTTATATTTTGTCTTACCTCCTTTTGAAGAGAATGGGCTGCCCTTCTGGGTGCCTGGTGTCCTCCACCAGCATTCAGAAGTTGTTTTGTGGAAGTTGTTCAGCATTCAGATGATCTTCTGATGAATTTGTCAGGGAGAAGGTTGTCTCCCCATCCTATTCTGCCACCATCTTCTGAATACCTTTTGACAAAATAAACATTCTTCCCCTCTTACCCACTGTATCATTGCTATAATTAATTTCTTTTATATATAAGCAAATGTTAGATATACGTAAATACATAATTCTGCTAAATCCCCATTCTCCTGCTACATTTACTATTTAGAGCCTTCATATAGCTGCTGCATGCATTCTGTCAAGATTCTATAGCTGTATTCAGTGAGAGACTGAGTGGGGTGTGTTGCTCCATCTTACCTGGACCTGGAGCTCTTGATTAGAAATGTGTAATTTTTCTGTCATATGAGTGGTTGTTGTTGTTTAGTCACTCAGTCATATCTGACTTTTTGTGACTCCACAGACTGTAGCCCTCCAGGCTTCTCTGTCCATGGGATTTCCCAGGCACCAATACTGGAGCAGGTTGCCATTTCATTCTGCAGGAGATCTTCTGGTGCTTGGCAGTAAGGCTTGTTTTTTTTTTGTTGTTGTCAGTGACAGTGTATGAAGTACACGTGGCAACAGGTGAGCTTTGGAATGCTGGAACAGTAGCAAACATCTACATTTCTGTCTATGGAGAAAAGGGAGATATAGGATCCAGACAACTATTTCGATCAAAGAGCACTTTGAATTTTTTAAGAGGACAAGTAAGTAACAAAAAGTCTTTTGTCTGAGTTTTAAGTTTTTATGGTTTAGAAAAAAGAAAATGTGCTATCTTTACTACAGTTCATCATTGAATAACCCAGGTGTTAGGGGCCTGCACATGCCATGTATGAGGCGTGTAAAAAGTCACAAACTTTCCTGTCTCTTTTGATGGAGTTCCTGCTTCATTCTGCATGGGACTGGTGCTGCAGCTTCTTTCCTGGTGTTCAGCATTGCCCCAGAAGTGTTCTAGTCCACATGCTGTCATTAAAATGATGCCTCCATGGGGAACAAGGGCTTGGTTCTCCCCGTCCACCATCATGCTGAAGTCACTACCAATTGTCTGATTTTCAACACCTGTGTATTGTTAAATAAGGATTACTATGTACAGTTGACCCATGAACAACACAGGAGGTTAGGAACTCTGGCCCCATACAGTTGAAAATGTGCGTATAGCTTTACAGTTGACCTTCCACATCCATGTTCTGCATCCTAGGGTTCAACCAACCTTGCTGATTGTATAATGCTGTAGTACATGTTTATTGGAAAAAATCCACATAGAAGTGGACCTGTGTAAGTTCAAACCTGTGTTGTTCACTGACCGACTATAGCATCTTTCATTGTCAAATATAGAAACTGAATGTGTTACATTATATTTACTATTACTGATACAATATGTAATACTTAATTTCTTAAAACTTCTTAAAACTGAATAATTTATAGACAACCCATTATAGTTTTCTCAACTGGTTTTTGAGGATGCAAATAGCCTTTGAGTATGTCAACATATTTTCATTGTTTCCCTTTTTTTCTTAGAGTTCTTTATGTCAGTTATCATAAATATAATAACACATGATTTTCTTTGCTAGTATTTCTATCATTGCATAGAAAATCTTCCTTTTCCAGCATATTTCATTCATGAATAAAGAAATGGCAGTATTACTCATTTACCATTACCAGGCATTGACTGTATATTTGTAAATAAATACTAATGGCTTTATCTGTTATTTATATTTTTATAGTCCATTTATGTTGAGGTAGAATGATGGCAAAGGAAGGTATTAATAATATTAACAAATATCAGAGAATCTGAGCTCTGACACTGGTTCTACGCCTCCCTGTTTTTATCTGTAGAGAGGATATGTTTTTTTCTCACCTAGTGATTTTTAAGGATAAAATATATGTGAAAATATTTCAAAAAGTATAAGACATGTATCTTTCATTATTGAATTATTTTTCAACTGATATACTAAATCGTGTATTTTTCTTGCTCTTTAATCTGTATCCTTAGCTTAAGTTCTAGTGAGAGAACTCTGGGCTCCTCACTTTTACCTGTATTCTGAATACACAAACCACTGGAGCACAAACATGCATAGTTAGCAGTAGACTGAGAATTCAGGCAAAATGTTTTAAATGTTCAATAATTTTTTCATCAATATTCTAAAATTACTTTAGAAACATTTTTGTGAATGGCCCCTAATCATTGCTAAAACATTTCATTCAGGACAGATGAGAGTTTGTTATAGTCAAATAAATGGAGATTTACAGTGTATTTTATAACTATTACATTTATATTATTATTATTTGAAAACATATTTGTAGAGAGCCCACAAATTTATGCCTTTGTAATGAAGTTGGCAAGAAGGAAAAATTAGAAAACTTGTTATTACATACTATAAATTAATATCTATGTTTTATCTTTACTTTTTTTGCGGGAAGAAACACTTTTTAATAATAAATGAAGGCTGAAAATAATGTATTCAATACTTATCTTTCTTAGGAAAACAACTAAATGTTTATCTCTAAATAGTAAGACAGTGGTAAAATACAGCATCACTTTTTAAAATAGTAGGTCCTCGTTGGTTATATATTTTAAATATATTAATAGTAATGTGTGCATACCTTTACTTTTTTAATGTAGAGGTATGTATTTATTGAATGAACCTAATTCTTTCACAGTGAATTTTTGCTGTATCTTAATTTGTACTCTTATTAGAAATCAGCTCATGGTCTAGATCTAACTGTACTTTTTTGGTTTGTTACAGGTTGACAGCTTCCTCCTGGAAGCTGTGCACCTGGGGAATTTGTACAAGATTGTCATAGCCCATGATGGCCTTGGACCAGGTAAGAGTCTTCCGCAGGTAGATATTTAAAGTGCGGTTCTGCTCTGTTCTTGTGATGCCTCATACAAATCTAGAAAAAACTGTGGAAAACTCATAATGACGTGCTTTCTAAGTATTGATTCTCTGAGGCAAGTGGCAGTGTTCCAGGCATGCTCCTGTTGGATACCATGTCTGCATCCAGTGACAGGGACTGTCCATGAAGTGCTAACTATCATGCCAACAGCACCTTAAGGAAGCTCTCCTGGAAGGCTTGCTGTGTTTCCTGTTGTGTCTTGTCTCAGCTGTGTTCTCTGCTGCCATTTTTGTTCTCAAAACCTGTTCTTCCCCAGGTTTCCCATCACTTTTGTGACTTGACCCATATCTTCATTTTCTGCTGCTGCATAAGGTCTCCATAAGATAAAATCCTTTAACAAAAGACACGAATAAAGTGCACATACCACAAAAAGGATAAAAACATCCCAAAGCATCAAAGAAGATGATAGACTCTTTTACTTAAAAATGTCAACTTTCAAAATGTTAAGAACAGAGTTCTCATATCAATATGTAGTGGATATGTGTTTAAATAATTAATGAGGGACCCAGCCAGGTGACAAAGCTAGTTCAAAAGAAGTTACACAAAAATAAAAAAATATACATTTGTGATCAGTGAAAACAGAAAGAATGATAGCTTTGACTAACAAATTAAACTAAAAGTATGGCTAATGTCCTAAGATAATAAAAACATAACTTTGAGATTATCTTCCCTCTTGGACAAAATTCACTTATATTTTTATCAGATCCAAGGCTATTGCATCTTATTTTTCTGCCAGTTGACAATTGATTTTACAGAGTCTGGGCTCTGATCTATGGTCAGTTCTAAGTCAGGTAATATTCCATTTCTGCAGGGAGTCAGATGACTACCCAGCAGGCTTGTTGGACGGTGAATGCTCTGGTAGGACTCTGAAAGGACATGTTAATATGCCCAAATAACATACACAGCAAATTCAATTCAGGGTATATGTGTGGTAGACCTGCTAAGTACAAAGTTCTGCGCTGAGTATTTTCTATGGTAAATATGAAAATACTTTTCTATTGTTTAAAAGCTGCCCTGACTGTGGTATTTCCTTACAGCAGCCCAAGCAGAAAAAAATGATATTTTAATTTGACAGTTAAATTTCCCATTTTGTCCTACTCCAAATACCCCAATAAAATGGGATTTGTGTTACTTCTGAGGATTTTCACGGTTGCTGGCACAATGTGAGTATCCTATGGAGCCTGAATTCTCCAGAAGAACTGTTGTAGGTGAGCAACATGGATGCACGTGTGTGCAATTATTTGAAAGTAAATGTGTATGAAATGAATCGAGAAGTACAATAGGGGATAATATATGACAACTAAGTAGGGTTCATGCTGGAAAACTGAAGGATTGTTCAGTAATAGGAAATCTATTAATAAAATACATCACCTCAGAAAGTTGAAGCAAAAAAATTGTCTGTCAGCAGTTAACTAATATTATTATTAAAAATTCTTTCAAAATTTGGAACAGAAAAAGTATTTTTAAATTATTTAACTCAAGATGACCACTTAATAAACAATGAAATCCATGAAAGTTAGGAATACGATAAGGATTTTTCTCCTTATGAGAATAGTCATTCTTTGGAAAGTAGAAGGTAAATTTATTGTCTACAGGTGATAGAAATGTCTATTAAAATGCAAGGAAGATCAACTGAAAAATGGATGAAAGAAGAGACTTTATAAAGTGTTAGAATTTAAATTCAATATACAATAACTGGAGGCAGTTTTTTCTCTATTGAAAATATGAGATATAAAAGCTCTTCAGAGTAGTAGCAAAAATATATAAAATATATAATAATTAACATCAACAATGAGAAATACACGTCCCTCTGAATTATTAAACTGGCCTGGTCTGAAAGCCATATTGAGAAGTAATAGGAAACTCTAGCCAGGACAGTTTGATTTACAGGTTCTATCTGTCCTGAGGATTAAGTGAACCTATTTGTCCCTTAACGATTTATTTACCAACCATCTCAGCTGGTACTGTGTTCTTGTTTTGATTTGTTCTGTGTTTTGGTGAGAGAGGTGTAGGTTTTGTATGTGCATGCATTTACTTATTTCCTTTAGGCCCCAGCTGCCTGTGTTTGTGGTGCATTGGCAGTTATATGAGTTAAGAATTTTGTTTAACCAAATTGCACCCAGGTCTCTCCATTTTTTTTGGGCAAAATCAATCTGTGGCAAGATTTATTTTTATATAAGATAAGGTCTCAGACTATGATGGAGAGAAACTGCTGCAGTGGTTTCTTTACAGAAAGACTGTTGGTTACTCCACAACCCAGTGGAACATCACAAGTGAGAAAATGGCAGAGAACTGGAAAGAGGTGGGGGTGCAGTGCCTAGACATATCTACTGTTGATCAAGAGCTATCAGACTCAGGAGAGAAAACATGAAAGACAGGCTCATACAGGGAACGATGAGGAGTGTGGCTGGGCTCAGGGCTGGGAATGTGGTGAGGGACAAAGTCCAAGACTAAACAAAGACCAGTCTGTGACCGTGTGCTGTGTTAGAGTCTACAGCTGATGAGTATTGCATCGGCAAGTCAAGCAGTTTTAATTGAAAGAGGATACATTTTGAGCTGGTCCTTTGTATAAATAAAACCATGATGGCTAGTTAAAATAGTCCGTTTTACCTATAAATAAAATTAAATTATATTTTAACCAACATGAGTTTGCAAGTTAGTATAAAACCAAACATTTAAGAAGAGGCCATTATCTTCATTAAACTAGCTCATGTGGTGTGCTTGGACAGAGTTTCTGAATGAAGATGTATTTAATATATACATTAAAGTTTAAATTTGGACTTTAGTAGCTTTCAACGTGTATGCATTTTAGAAATTGACAGTATTGCTAACTCATCATATATATATTCTTTGAAAGATGTTAGGTTCAGGGTTATAAATGCAGTTTATGAAATCAAGAGCAATTGCAGAGTTGTTCTATTTTCAACCATTTGGAAAGTCACACTAAAGTAGATGTCATAGCATACAAATCTTTGTGACTTCCTTGGTGGTCCAGTGGCTTCCCTGTGCTCCCAATGCAAGGGGCCCAGGTTTGATCCCTGGTCAGGGAGCTAAATCCCACATGGTGTAATTAAATAAATAAACATTAAAACAAAAGAGCTTCCCTGGTGACTCAGATGGTTAAGAATCTGCCTGTGAGTGCAGGAAACGCAGGTTTGATCCCTGGGTTGGGAATATTTCCTGGAGAAGGGAATGACAACCCACTCCAGTATTCTTTCTTGCCTGGAGAATTCCATGGACAGAGGAGCCTGGTGAGCCTTGAAGTAGGCTATGCATGTAGAAGAAATATTTTTAAATGCCTCAGAGTCCATGTCCCAAGTATCTTGTGTTATCTGAAGTATTAAACCTTACAGGTGCATGAGGGCTTTACTTACTCAAAAGCTAGAGCTTCTTTCTCAAAACCTCAAGTAATACCCAGTCTGTAACCTATACACACTGCAGTTTTCTTTCTTTAATTTGTGTTTAGGAAATGGTTGGTTTCTTGATGATGTTGTGATCAAGGATCCCACAACAAACCATGAATACACCTTTTTCTGCCACAGGTTAGTAGGCATTTACTTTACCTTGAACAAATTCATTTCATATTAGTCAGTGCCAGGCTCATATATTTTGGGCAAATGGAGAGTTTATTCAATCACTCCTGGTCATTGAAGCTTTGTTGGGTAACTTTTTTGAACATGAATTTTAGGGGCTGTTTCTTCTACTTGCAAAGATATCCATTGTGTTTATCATTATTCCTGATGATACAGATTTAGGTCTTTGTTCAGATTTAAAAATATGATTTCTCTTTATACATCAATAAGGAGAATGAGGGCTTCCCAGATGACACAGTGGTAAAGAATCTGCTTACCAGTGCAGGAGATGTAAGATATCCGAGTTCAATTCTTGATAGGGAAGATCCCCTGGAGAAGGAAATGGCAACCCACTCTAATGTTCTTGCCTGGGAAATCCCATGGACAGAGGAACCTGACGGGCTACAATCCACGGGGTTGCAAAGAGTTGGATATGACTGAAGCAACTTAGCATGCCCACTAGCTGTTATTTCTGACATGGCTAGATAATTTTTAGTGGTTAATGTAAATATAAATTCAGGATATACTTGATTCACTTTTCTTTGCATAGATGGCTGGATCAAGGGGAAGATGATGGTAAAATCGTCAGAGAACTGTATGCCAGGAATAACAGTATCCTCTCTGCAAGTGAGTGTTTCTCAGAAAGCTCTGTTTTATAATGATTGAGGAAAGAAAGCTTGACTCTGCTGAAATTAATGGTCCATTTCTTCCTTTACATCCTCAGGGAAAAAGCTGGAAGTTATTAGAAAAGAAACAGTAAGATTTTACTTTTGGCCCTAAATTATTTGGTACAAAACAGTGTTCAAACAGCTATTTGATGTGTTAAATCAGTATATAATGTTTAGTAAGGGATGTTTCCTACTAACTTCTGTCTGTCTTCTCATATTGGTGTTGTTTGTTTCATTTTTCTACTTAGTGGGCTGCAGAAAGCTGGAAATTTAGGAAAGGAAATACTCTTCAGTTCTACAATAGGCTTACTGGAGGATTTGTCCGTCTGCATCCAGATAGCACAGTGGACGCGGTTGGAGAGAAGACAGACAAATATGGTAAAATCCTGGGCCTAGCGTATGATGCCATGGCAGTTTTGGGAGCTGAAGGAAAGAAAGTTTCTAGACCTAGTTTAAGTTGTGCTTACTTTTCAGATGACTTTATACCAGTATTAAACCATATAAATAATTTACTACCTACATTAACACAAATGGTCAATAGACGACAGACTAAATCTTGGCAGATGATGCAATTATGCAGACAGTACACCATGAAAACACTTGTATTTGGTAATTCTTACTTGAAGAATAATATGTAGGCAATTAACATAAAATGTTTATAAAAAATAGCATTTGTAGTTCTTGAAAGGGTATGGCCATTCAAGCAATTAAGTAGGTTCTACTAAACAATGAGAGCATGTTACTTCAAAGCACTATGTTAAATAATGTGAGGGCCACAAAAATAACCGAGACTGAAGCAACATTTTTCTGCACTCCAGAGATTCATCATGCGATACAGAAGACAAACACATACAACAATTCTAATAATGCTTGTTTGTAGTGTCAGAATGATAGTACAGAGGAAGAACTAAGCAAAGGGAAACTGGATTGGTTGTTTAACGTCAGCAAGTCATGAAGCCACAGGCACAAACGTTCATGAAGAAGGAGTAATCCAATAATGGTAGACTGGACTATGAACCCAAACCTCCAACTCCTCTTGAAATTTTGTTGTTCAGTCACGAAGTCATAGTCTGACTATTTGTGACCCCACGGACTGCAGCAGACCCAGTTTTCCTTTCCTTCACTATCTCCTGGAGTTTGCTTATGTTCATTGAGGCAGTGATGCAATCCAGCCATCTCATCCTCTGTCGCCTTGAAATTTAGACCATCGCTATTTAAGCAAAATCCACCTTCTGCATCTGTGGATGTAACTTTTCTGTACCTTGTTAAGAACTGTGCCTTCAAATCACCTTGAGGATGTGCAGGAGATATTAACCTGCAGCATCTCCTAAGAAGGTAACTTCCACCTCCTATTAGAGACCCCAGGGAATAATCCAACTTCCCCTTCTATGAAAATGTGTGAGAATCTGAGAATGCATCCTAGTAGCTTCTCTTTTCAAAACTAGTCTGTTTTTCAGACATTTTTCTTGCCTGTTGGTTCCCATTTGGGATCACCTATCTACTTAGATCCCTCAGAACGGTCCTTCATGTCATGCTCCCCAAGGCCCCTGCTGCCAGTGCTGACACTCTTCCCTTATTGAAGAGAGTGGCTTGTATTTCCAAATGTAAAAATGTCTCCCATTTTGAAATCAGAAACTGTAAAGGATCTAAGTTTAACTTTACTTGCAAAAACACCAGAACACTGAGTCAAAGACCAAGACCATTATTTCTTGGAACAAATGCAGCAGGTAGAGCAGCATCTTACATTGGGTCCCCAAGTCCCCACCCCGCAGTATCATCAAGTGAAGGCCTGATGTTACCTACATATAAGGGTGGGTACGTTAAAACAGAGAAATACCCAAGGTAAGAAACTCTGATCTTTTTCAGGGTTGCCCAGTTTTCCTTCCAGAGAAGGAGAAACAGAGTGAGAGACAGAGACAGACAGAGACAGAAAAAGAAAAGACGAGAATGTAAGCAAATATTTTCCAGGGAAGGGAAGGAAGGTCTTTTTCTTTACTCCTCTGGGGTGCTGAAAGAGAGGGAGAGAAATAATGATATCAGAGTGTTACTATGCTGGAACATTTCCCTATATGTTTTATAAAAGGAAATGGCAATCCACTCTAGTGTTCTTGCTTGCAGAATCCCATGGACAGATGGAGACTGGCAGGCTACAGTCCATAGAGTCACAGAAACAGACACGACTGAGCACACACTCACACATACATTTGTAAATCCCTTTATTCAGAGGGACTGGTCCATGAAGGAAAATGACGCATGTAGGGATACTTGTCTTCTGGTTTATAGATGGAATTCAACCTTCCCACATCAAGAAGTGGAGCATCTGCCTCATCCCTCTCTGGGTCAGCCCTGTTTCTGTATTTTGACTAATAGAGCAAGCATGCTGTAACTCCTAAAGTCCTCGTCTTCTGCCTCCACTTCTTGGATTAACCTTTCTTGGAAGCCAGGCCTCGTGATATGGATAAAACCAGAGAGTTATGCAGAAAGGCTCCCCAGGAAAGAACTGGTGTCCTGCAGCTGCACAGATGGCAGGCATGTGAATGTATGTGTAGAACTAACTAACCGGTAGATGATGAAAACACAGAAATGTTACCCTTAGATGTTCCCAGCATCTAAATACTCTAGTCCTACAATATATAGACTAGAATGAGCAGTCCTAAGAAAGGCAGGTGCAGGATGGTATGAGTCATTTTCCTTGGCGTAACTGACATTTTTGCAACAGGAGGTGTTTTATGTATGATAATTACTGCAGCATTATTTCCTGATGTTATATGCCTTGTCCCGTAAATTCACATTCATGAATCAGTTTTCACTTGCCTGGAAATGGTTGTGATGAACAATGCTGACCCATGAACATCTTTTGAAGAAAATATTTTAAGAATATGTCTCAGATATGTTGGCTTTCATGTTCACTCCACACACACACAAAATGTATTATCATGTGCCAGGCCTTCTATTTAGTTATCAAGCTGGTTGTGAATTTAGCTATTTCCATGCCCAGAATTAGAGTGCTCATTTCTCTGAGAGCTGCTGAACCATTTCTTGGCAACACTAGACCCAAGAGGAGATACACAGCATGAGAAGATCATTGAAATACCACAGGGGGCTTCATTTTTATGATCATAAGCTCTTAAGAATTAAAAAAAATAATACTATGCCTACTCTGACACTGACCATCAAAAACAAGTCTTCCTGTCCCTAATGTGGGATCTCAGAGCCGAAAGGAAGGCCCGGATGACAATACAAGTAAGTGTTTATTTCTAAGCCATTGATGGGTACCTTATATCAGGGCCAGTTCACGAACTTCCCATCCCCTAAAATTTCAAAAGATTTACTATAAAATACAGATTCACATAGTTCTCTCATTATATAGGTGTATTTTTTCAAGGAAAAAAACATAACCTAAATTCACACTCATTCAACTGATATTCCTAAAAGGATTAAGCATGTAATTTTATTTATTTATTTTTAAAATTTTATTTATTTTAAGCATATAATTTTAAATATACAATGTATCACCACACTGGAAATTTCTAATGCGTCTTTATCGTTCTCTCCAGTGTCTCTATGGACCTATGTGAATAGTTGTACCTGCTGTTGCTAAGTAGCCAAGTCATGTCCGACTCTTTGCGACTTCATGGACTGTAGCCCACCAGGCTCCTCTGTCTGTGGATTTTCTCAGGAAAGAATATGGGGGTGGGTTGCCATTTCTTCCTCCATAATGAGATTGCTCAAAATTTTCCAAGCGAGGCTTCAATAGTACGTGAACCGAGAACGTTCAGTTGTTCAAACTGGATTTAGAAAAGGCAGAGAAACCTGAGATCAAGTTGCCAACATCTGCTGGATCATAGAAAAAGCAAGAGAGTTCCAGAAAAACATCTACTTCTGCTTTATTGACGCCAAAGCCTTTGACTGTGTGGATCTCAACAAACTGCGGAAAATTCTTAAAGAGATGGGAATACCAAACGACCATAAAGAAAGCTGCTGCTGCTGCTGCTGCTGCTAAGTCGCTTCAGTCCTGTCCGACTCTGTGAAACCCCATAGACAGTAGCCTATCAGGCTCCTCCGTCCATGGGGTTTTCCAGGCAAGAGTACTGGAGTGGGTTGCCATTGCCTTCTCCAAAGGAAGCTGAGTGCCAAAGAATTGATGCTTTTGAACTGTGGTGTTGCAGAAGACTCTTGTGAGTCCCTTGGACAGCAAGGAGTTCAAACCAATCCATCCTAAAGGAAATCAGTCCTGAATATTCATTGAAAGGACTGATGCTGAAGCTGAAGCTCCAAAACTTTGGCCACCTGATTCGAAGAACTGACTCATCACTAGAAAAGACTTAGATGCTGGGGAAGATTGAAGGCAGGAGGAGAAGGGGATGACCGAGGATGAGATGGATGGATGGCATCACCAGCTCAATGGACATGAGCTTGAGCAGGCTCTGGGAGTTGGTGATGTACAGGGAAGCCTGGCGTGCTATCGTCCATGGGGTCTCAAAGAGTCAGACATGACTGAGCGACTGAACTGAACTGAATAAGACTGGGTATTTCTAAAGCTCAGGGTCCTCAGCTGTAACCAGAGTTCCTCCATGCCTCATTCACCCGGTCCTGCTCTGCATTAACCCCAGGGGAATCAGGGGATGGGGATATGTAGGAATCTGCAGCTCCTGATGCCTCTGTGCCAGGTCTAATAAACTATCACTCTAGTGGGCATGCTGTTTCTTTCCTGACTGAGTTTATGAAAGTCTGACCAGCTGACGTCACTGCTGCTCAGGGACCATGTGCCCATGGGTTGCACTGGTGTCTTCTTTGAGGCCAGCTGTAAGTTGGAAGGCAAGAGGAGAGGACCCAGAGCCCTTAGGCTGTTGGGAGAGAATCTAGGAGGGCACAGCACGGTAGGAGTGGTCAGAGGTTGATGTGGGCCCCTGAGGTCTCTTGAATGTGAGGCCTGGACTCCTGGTTTCTGGCAAATTTAGAACAAGCACAGATAGAACATGTGAGCAGGTGCCATCCAGCCACCCCTAACAGCATCCAGCGCAAGAGGGCCTTGTCTTGCTAGCGCTCCCCAGCTCCAGGAGGTGGTTGAGGTGTTGCTGCTGCTGCTAAGTCACTTCAGCTGTGTCTGACTTTGTGCGACCCCACAGACGGCAACCCACCAGGCTCCCCCGTCCCTGGGATTCTTCAGGCAAGAACACTAGAGTGGGTTGCCATTTCCTTCTCCAATGCGTGAAAGTGAAAAGTGGAAGTGAAGTCCCTCAGTTGTGTCTGACTCTTCGCGACCCCATGGACTGCAGCCCACCAGGCTCCTCTGTTCATATGATTTTCCAGGCAAGAGTACTGGAGTGGGATGCCATTGCCTTCTCCAGTTGAGGGTGTTAGAAGGATGCAAACCAGTGTGACATACTCACAGGTCACATGGGACCCTTGGCTTATGGGATGGAGAAATGGGCCGTGACCAACCATGGGGACTTCCAGCGCTGACTCTGTGAGACTCTTGAGAGCAGTGAGTCACCTCCAGCCTCACCTGGTAGACGGAGGTGGGATAGACAGGGGAACAGAGAGACAGAAGGAGGCCTGGCCCAGATCCTTGCACCCAAGCTGAGGTGAGAAGCACTTTGAAATGTTAGACAGGGACTTGAGATTCCAACACACAAACTACAGCACAAAGCACTGATCAGAGAGTTAATGCTTATGGTTTTTTTTTTTTTTTT